>ML861172.1:24422-39000 GCA_009831015.1 Picea engelmannii | reverse complement strand
ATACCACTCTGACACACACCCGACCCCTAAGTACCTTTTTGAGGGATGGGGTATAAATTTTTCGCTTAACCTAATACCCATGGCCCAGTAATTACAAAAGTCTTTACTTTCTCTTTTCCCTCTTAGAAGTAGTTTAACACTAACTCAATAAATTACTCATATGATAGTTATGAGTAATCATATTATAACATAATGAGGATAATTTCTCCATAATATAATTAAGTTGATTAACCTTAATTAAGGTATATAATTCAATTCCTCCATGCCACATTTTCACGTAATTTAACATATATATCTAAATATATGCATATTTATTTATTTACTAGGAAAAATGATTAACTATATTCAACCACAAATTATCCTTTTATTAATTATATTATAATAGAATTAATTTATATCAAAGGGGGCACTTAGGATTATCAATTCCCATTAATACTTAAGTCTATGAAATTCAGCGAAGATTCCATGGAAGGATTTTATGAACCCAAATCTCCCAAACATCGGAGTTCTGGAGAGGGTCCCACCTCTATTATGCCTTTATGCCATTACAAGCAATTATATTACCATACGATATAATTGTGTGTGTTTAATAATATTATTGGAAAGTGGGAAAAATAGGTTCGACCTTTGGTCATTTTTCCCTTACACTCTATCTTCTCCAAACATCCCGGAGTCCCTAAGCTCCGAACACTCGGAGCCCCGAACTCCTGACGGGCCCACACTTACACATGAATTTGCATTAAATATTAAATTAAAAAGGGAAAAGGTTGGAAAACGCACCTTTTCGAAAAATGCACCCAAGTGTATACAGCCTCCAATATTTTATTGATATTTGAAATAATTGAGAGAGAGAGAACTCCTGATCAACCCCCTTCAGCTCTCCACCACATTTCTTATACTCCAATCTCCCAGAGCCCTAGAGTCCCAAAGCTCCAAAGTGACCCCACTGGTGCACATTACCACATCATTTAATATTCAAAGGGGTTGGCTTCGTTAACGTGAAATCAATTTAATGAGTCTTTAAATAGTATAATATATTATTTTATATTCCTCGAAAATGACGCCCGAGTTTTTAAAATTCTCCAATATTATATTATTATTTGACATGAGAGAGAGAGAGAGAGAGAGAGAGAGAGAGAGAGAGAGTTCTTCGGGTCAATCCCCTTCGGCTCTCCACCATGTTCCTTATACTCCAATCTCCTGGAGCACCGGAGTCCCAAAGATCTGAAGTGACCACACTTATACACCTTTCCACATTATTTAATAATTTAAAAATGGTTGGCATCATTCATGTGTAACCATTTTAATAAATATTATTATAATATAATATATTATATCATACCTCTCAAAATTCTCACCTAGGTTTAAACAATATCTAAGGTTATATTTAATATTCAATAATATAATGAAGGAAAGGATATTCGAGTCCACGCCTTTGGCTCCTCCACCCAATTCTTCATTCTCATATAACCCGGAGTCCCAAAGTTCCGAAGTTTCGGAGGGGACCCACTTGTATTACATTGTGATTTAAAAGCAATTTATTATTTCAGATTATGATATAATATATATATTGAAATAAAGGTGTATTATAACAAATGCACATTAAACACAATAATATAATTATTTATATTTATTATATATGCAACCTTATACATGGAAAGGTAGGGTTCGTGTATTTGGCAACTTTGGCTCGTGGAATCCCATCACCCAAACACTCTGGAGCCCTAGAGCTCTAAACTCCCAGAGTTCCGAAGACTATGATAAGGTTAAATCATTTAGTCACAGTTTATTCCCTATTCTCTTTGGTCTCAGGTCTTTCACACTCCAGGGGATTTAAATTGCATTTTCAGAATAATAAAATAATATTACTACTACTACTACTACTACTAATAATAATAATAATAATCATATGTATATAAAAATATATACATATATTTCCATAGTTTTACTCAGTTTTGTTACCTGGACGATTTAAAGGAAAATTATTTTCTTTTACAGAAAAATAAGGAAAGGAAAAATATAGTTTTCCAAGCTTTATAAAGAGATTAAATAAAATTTTATATTCCAAGGAAATTTCTCCATCCTGGAAATTAAAATATAATTATTATATCTCCCTTCTCGTGGGTAAATGAGTAAAACTTTATTTCCTTATTATTGTGCTTTACTACTCTTACTAAATTTGAGGGAAATGGTCCTAATACAAATATTTACCTCCATAGTAAATTCAGTGTGTTGAGGAAAAGGTATGGAAAACCTTACTCAAACATTTTCAGATCTTTCTAGGCTAAGAAAAGATAGTTGGGAATGTCACCCGGGGTTTATAGCCTCAAGAACAATCACTTAATCCACAAGTATTAAGTACAAAGGATCAAGGGTGATTTTTATGTGTTATATATAACTCTGTAAAATAAATAAAATTAAACAAAGTTACATGAGTGTGTACATAAATTACAATAATGTAAACATGGAGATAAAAGCAAAAGATAGAACCAGATCATTAAAACACATATGTGAGATTGAAACAATAATCTGATTTTTATTTCATTCTGAGATACAAAACTCACTTCTGTTTTACAAACCCCTACGAGGGTAGGGACCAAAGTCAATTTAGAAGCCTTTGATGGGCACCATACAAAAATAATCTGACAACAAAAATAAAATTGAAGCTAAATATCTGGATGAGATTGCCATAAAATGCTGCCACTTGACTCTAGAAGATATTCTTTATCATTCATGAAATTCAATTCATAAGCAAACAAGAATACACAGATTGTCAAAGATAAAGCATACACCTTTAAAACACGTTGTTGAAATGTGTGATTCAGTTTTGAATCTTGTTTCCTTCAATAAGACCCTATTGTCATCAAGAGGATTAAGCTTTCTAGTAAACTCAGAATGAATGAAAACTGAAAGTATCTCACTAGTATAGAGAAAACCTTATGGTTGACGTAGTTCTCCTTCTATTATCTCCTCCTTTATCTCTTCATCTCATTGAGATTTTATCCTTTCTCAATAATTTATGGTAGTTCAACTACTTTTCTTTAGTTAAGCCAAATTATCTTAAGTAATTAGTTTGAGACAAACATATAATAATAATATATAGATAAGTGCCTAATTAAATAATAACTAAATAGGTGGGACCCCTTGTGACTCCCGATTATTTATTTTAATAATCATCAAACATGAAATATAAAATCAATCATTTGAATCAATTATCCTTCTCGTAACTCTCGTGCTCATAATTATAATCAAATATTAAATATCAACAAAATATGACCATATCCAAAAAGTAGTATATCCATGTTGTCCCAAAAAAACTGCCTAAATAAAATCTTGTTGTCCAAAACTTGGTCAAAGTAAAAAATATTCTCTTCATCATAAAAAAACAACATTAATTATCATCAAAACCCATATCTTTTGTGAGAGGCAATTGGCCTCTTCTCACTATTGTCCCCTCTTGATTTTTCTGTGGCAGCCTTTAGCTGGTTAGAACCTTGAGGTTGCACTGTGTTGATAACATGAGAACAAACATAGTTAAGATGAAGGGGGGAGGGCATAGACTTGGAAGACTCCTTGGATGAGTTGGAGGGAGTGGCAACTCCTTTCCCTTTATCTTGCACGGGCTTTGGAATATCAGTTTTCAATATTTTACTAGCATGTGATGACTGCACTGGCGAGACAACATGGGAAACTTGGGAATTTGGATTAATCAGTGGTGTAGGTGGTGGTAAATGCAAGGATGTAGTGGGCCAACCATGGTGGTGAACAACAGGATGATGGACAATATCTTGCCAACCATCGTTGGCGGGCAGTTCTGGTTGCATTGATACATGAGAAGGAACAAAGATGCCATAAACGTTTTGAGGTGCTTGGAAGGGATTTCTTTCAGGTCAGGGTTGGAGGATCCCATGACCAACTAAATTGAAGAATCCATCTTGAAATAGCTAGTTTAATTTTTGTGTATCAGCATCAAAATGAATCGAAAGTCGAGGCATTCTATGGCCTCGCTGCCAATTTCCTCTTTCTCTATTTCCTTAGCCATTACTACCTCTGCTAAAAAATCTCATCCTAAAGCAATATTACAATAAGTTATGAAAAAATATTAATAATCCATGCATTAAACTCTACCTAAATAAATTCAAAAGTTGGCTCTATTATTCACCACAGAACACATGCAATCCATCCCTTAAAAACTTCATCAATCAATTTCCATCTGAACAGGGAATGATAGGGTCATTGGGAATATGAGGGGTTTGTAGTGTACGCAAGATGGTAGTATGAATGGGACAAGATAAATGGATATTGTTCAAGCATTACATAAATAATTAAATTGTTTCTATATCCAACCCTCAAACACCAGTCATCAACTAGCTTCCATATTAATCCCTTTTATTTTTATAAATATTTTTTTAAAATGCTTAATAATAGAACAAGGAGTGATATAAGTGTATGTGGCAAAATGAGGGGAATGTAATATGTGAAAACTGGTACAATGAAAGGGAACCCAATGATTATTGTTCTATTATTTTCCATAGCACTAAAAAACAATGCCATCACCATCAACAACGAAATTTCCAAACACTTCTCTGTTTCAAAATTTAAATCCAATAATGTTGTTTCAAAAATACAAGACTGTCCACTGCACACTTTTAAATTGTATTCACATAATATATTCAATAAACGATTATCCTAAGAAACATCCCAACATCTATAACATAACACATCCAACACACAGTATGGCCAAGAAAGCACAGTAAGCCAACAACCAACCCTAAAAATCGATGTATGGACATAATGGGTATGAAACCCAGTTCCATCGATGTTCTCTATTCATTTCACAATTTCTCAAAATCGACCAAAAAAGACCCCCGTGGCTAACAAAACAGTCGAATTGAAATGTAAATAACAAATCTTCCACTCTACACTTTTGTTTCATGTTCGTAGAGTTCATTCAATATATAATTTGTCAATAGAGACATCCAATCCAATTAAAACCCGACCACCTCAAGCATGCTAACACAACAAAGTCATAACTCTTCAACATTGTCATATAACAGATTGGATTTAGAACCAAGTGGGCTTGGTATTATTACTACAACTCCATCAAACAAACAATCGACAAAAACACATGACAAAAGAGATGCGAACAACCAACTTATCCAATGTTGGATTAGCCACCCTTACAGAGTCATCGAGTTCAGGGTTTGAGATAAGCCCCATCAAAATAAATGAGGTATGCGAGAGCATGAAGGCGAATGCTTTGAGGGCTTAGCCAAAAATAACACTTTGACCAAATTTTACCACCACAAATTTTTCCACAAACCCTTCATGGTGGCCGCAAGTAAATATGTCCAATATACATACAAATAATCGGCAAAAATGGGTTGCAAATAATCCATAGGCGAGAAATGACATCAAGAAACAACCATTTTTATATCAGAGAGACAAGAAACCCCGAATAACCAGAGATGAATCAAACCCGAACTACTTCTGCTACAATTTTTTCCAACAGGTATAGAAATAAAACAATGACAAATTCATTCAACAAAGAGAGAAATTTGACTTTAAATTATCTTGCACATTAAACACCAACACAGACAAACTTCATTCAAAAACCATTACACAGTTGAAACCCATATGCCATAGCATTGGAAAAACACAGTCTGTAAGCGAATGTCAGAGCCAACGTTATGATTAAATTAATGAGCAAAGCTATAATTCATGAATGGAGCAACAAGAACATTAATACCTAGATGGAAAATTCCAAAGAAAACTGAAAAATCTGATTATTTCTTCCAAGGTTGAGCAACACGGAGGAAACACCAACCTAAAAAATGACCAAATGGGAACATAGCAAGGGTGGCGACCATCAATGTAGGGTTAGAGCGACATGCAATTACTACACGTCGTATCTACATTTAATCCATAACCTATAGATCAGTACGAGTGCGCTAGCACCTCCAACGCATAATCCACCACAACCATATCAAATTCAATGCAAGGTCGGATACGCGACCCTTACACTAATGTTTTCAAACTTAATGTGTGCACCAACCCTTAACACCAACATATTATATGTCCCCACTTTGCTAGGGAAGCAATGCCCAAGAACTTATGAATCTTAAATTTAAACAATGGTGCATAACACTTTAACAAGAAATCATAAGTAACACAATGCCATAGCCATATACAAGTTCAAGCATGGAGTTTAAATTCCCATTCAAAACTATGTGCAACCGGATAAAACCATGATGATCATAAAAAAAATACCTCGTCTTCTTTGAAACAAATCACAAATAAACTTGTTATTTGTCCATTTTGCTTTAAAGAGTAGTTTTGAGACTTTAAAACTGTAGAGTTATTTTCACAACCATAGACATGAGCACATAAGACACGAGTCATCCTTCATTAACATTAACACACGGGGTCCCACTTATCTAGTTTATTATTAATTATTCATAAATAATAATGCATTGCAACAAATTTGCATGCTGGAACCCTACGTTGCACTTTTAGGCGTCAACACGGTGTTTCTACAAGGATTTACTGCCCACCAAAATTTAAGTAGATTCTTCCCAAATTTAGGAGATTTAACACAATTTAAACATAAATGTTTATTTATGCCCCAAATGGAATTTTGAGAACTTTTGCATTTTATTTCATTTAGACCAATTTCAAACATAATTATTTTTCCTCAATAATTATTTATAAGGACTTTTAATGTTTTCCCATATTTGGGATTATTCCTAAAGTCCACATAGATCTGATATCTTCTAACTTTTCTGGAAGGGGATTTGAGAACATACTAAAATGGAGCACTATTACGCAGAAAAATCACTCTCTTCTTTCAGAGGTGTTATAGATGTTTTTAATTGTTCATTCATCATTTCCCAGAATGCATTAAACTATACAACACAGTCAACCACAACATCCACTCCCAGAATCCTCATTTTAGCACACAAATAGTCAAGAGATAAGAAATTAAATCAGAAGAGCTTCAACTAAGACATTCTCTTTATTCTGATTAAATTTCTCAAGTCACTTTTGTTAGAAATTAAACTTACACAGTTCTAGAACATAGTATAAAATTTTATTTGATCTAAACACTACAGATATCTAACCAAGTATACTTATCTAGAAAGTAGATAGTGATGCAATTGTTGAAAGGGGTGCCCTTTTCCACCCAACCGTAGGCACAACAACTTCTAGATGGATTTACCGTTAGCCACCCCTAGCTAGATCATGATGCTTTGAGAAAGACTCTTCCTTATGTTCAACAACAGCCAGGGACAGAGGCCACTCTCCTCCTCCCACATGAACTTGGAAAATCATTTTTCTGTCCACTAATCAAGGGGGTCTGCAATGAGTGCTTCCTCAGTCACTCATCTTCTTTGCAGCCCCATTCATCAACTTGGACTAAAAACGCTACCAACAAATTCTTGTACCCAGAACAAATTTGTTTTTTAGTTCTCTTCAGAATCATAGAGCTGCACATGCTCTCCTCTTCAGAAAATGGTCACCAGACTCATTCCTCTACATCCTCTCTACTCATATAAATGGCTCCCTAGACTCAACCAATTGTCTCCCCTCTTCTCTGGTCTCCATTTTTCCTTGTCTCTTGGTTTCTTCAGTAAGATTTTTGTGGGTCAAATCCCCCAATTCGTGGGTTATTATAGAATCCCCTAGATGGGTACTTTTCTTCCCATGTGTCTGAGACAAGGTAGTTTTGGTACAACACCCATTCCTTCTCATAAATGTGGGAAGCTAATAGTTCATCTACCTACTCCCTCCATTAACCACAATTCTAGAAAAATGGGTAATCTCGATTTTTCTTGATTATTAAATTGGCGAAGAAAAACTTCCTCCTTGATTTCCTCCCATGAATCATGATCTACCTTGGAAACCCCTTCAACAGTTATGCAACACTTTCCTTTCTACATTAGTAGCATAAATATTTACACTACCCTTTTAGTAAAATATGTTTACATTTACAAGTTGGGGGAAATAGGGGTATTACAGTATCAGAGTTGGTTACCTTCAGAACAGTTTGACCACTGGAAGGAAGATCGCTACAATGACACGTTGTAGATGAAATATTTTGACAACCTTGTTGAGCACTGTCCCAAGGATGTTGGGGATAATTCTTTCACAAAGTAGTGCACCCTACAGTAGTGCACCCTCTGAAACCCTAATCGTGTCAGTTCCTTCGTGCCAGTTGCAGTGCCAATTGCAGTGAAAGTTTCTATGAATTATTGGACAAAGTTTTTGTTTTCCTAGTGCGCCTTACCCTAGCACATATCTAGATATCTTTAGATTGAAAGTTGGAGAACTTTGAAGTTTTAGGAATAGTCATTGCCTTTCTTTATTTGTCGATGTTGTCTGAGATATTTACTTTTATAAGTCTAAATTGTATCACTATCTTGAGGGTGTTTGCAAGAGAAGGGATATTTTGTCTAAGCAAAAGATAGTGAAACTATAGAAGAAAACCCATGTGTTGGTTACTACTCTCTCTTCCTACTTCTTAGGCTGACCCAGGTTCAGATCTGAACAGCTTCCAACAAATCCCTCTAAAACTATCGACCCTCCCGGTAAACCAGAAGGCAACACAACACATAGAGTGTATTGCACAGTCTCACCTGAGATAGTTCTATAGGTGACTGCAAAGCTCAGATGCTTGC
The DNA here is from genome assembly GCA_009831015.1 of Picea engelmannii. Lineage (NCBI taxonomy): Eukaryota > Viridiplantae > Streptophyta > Pinopsida > Pinales > Pinaceae > Picea > Picea engelmannii. Next base: position 30,322 of record ML861172.1, on the reverse strand, counting down.
AGTCTAGGAAAGAGTGGGGATCTAGGATTGAAATTCATCTTTTTAATCCTTGATCTAGTTTTTCTTTCTATTCTTCTTACTAATCATTCACTTGTTAAGTCTATGCATTCATTCTAACATATCTAACATATAACATATCTCACATAGTTATCCATTCATCCATCATAGTCTAACTACTTACAAAAGGGAAATATGAAATCAATCACATCACATCACACAAATATTATCGTGGTTCACCCCCTCCTGGGCTACGCCCACAAAGATCTGGCTCTTAGGCTCTTTAATTATGGTTATGTAATATATGGTGCCACACACACTACAACTTCATTCATACCATCATGAAACATACTTCATGACCTTTCTAAGGATGAATAGACCACACCAACCTCCTCATCTTGTGATCTAAACCTCAAGGTCTAGTTATTTGACTCTCCTACAACTCAACACCTTACAAAAAGGTATCATATTCTACAGTCATTCTACTAACCAACCAAAATTGTATTCTCTAATATTCTCCCACAACAACCCCCAACCTAGACCTCCTAGGTACTTATTTATACTTATTTTTGGCTTATTATCCATTACAATCTATTACAAAAAACCTCACCCTAATGTGGTTAGGTTTCCCTGCATGCACGCCTTGCATGCTTTCCTCGCACGTGTTTTTTTTCCTCTTTTTTTGGTGTCGCTTTTCCTTTGTTTCCAACGCCTCTTTTCCTTTATTTCCAGCACGCTCCCATATTTTTCGACACTTCTTTAATTCCTTCAAAACTTCTTCAATTTCTCCCAAAATTCTCCTGCGCCAAAAAGCCCCAACAATGACATCGTGACTCGTCCTGAGTCACTCACAGACTCCAATATATTTCATTGTCTGTGCTAGTGCGTCGTACATCTCTACTATCCGCTAGCATTGCTCCTGAGCTTGGTTTCTCTTCTCATTCATGGCCTCTACCACCTGCATAGTGACTATTGGTCGTAGGATATCTCCCCATTCCAATCCTATTTGTTTGATGTGCACTTTCATTGCATTGATATCCATGACCAACTGCTCTACCTTCTCATGCAAGGGCTCCAACTAAGCCTGTCTTGCCATCTTCTGCACCTGTACTACCTTTTCCTCTACCTGTAGGTTCTTCATTTCTGCGGTAGTCTTGATCTTCTCTGGAAGTGACATTGTCCTTTGTCGCTGCTTGAAATCTGTCATTGTTGTGTGCAATTTATCTTCTTCCCCCCACAACTCTTGTAGGCTCCCATCCTCTAGTAGTTGTGTCCATAGTTGCATGATATTTTCCAACATCTATGTCATGTGTGATGTTCTCTGCAGATGTTGTCATGTCCTTCTCTCTTTGCGATCTGATGTCTAGAGGAGTAATAGGGATTGTGCACTCCTCCATTTCCTTGATCTGGTCTTTGTATTATTGCAAAGTCTACGCTATATTTCTCATATTCTCTTTCGAATACACTCCCTTTGATTCTGCGTTGTCTGAGATGGCTTGAAATACTACATGTATCTAGTTCTCCATTTCGTCCACTTTTTTTTGCACCATATTTTTCTCCTGCACTTCTTAGTTGATGACTTCCTTCAGTATAGTATTCTCCTCCTATGCTATCTATAAATTCGTCGCATTAGACCTTGCTCTGGACTGAATCTCCTACACGATGCTGACATGTAACTTATATAGTGTCTTTGTTGGAATCTTGGGAAAAGACAAGTCCAATGTCTTAATGTATTTTAAGGGATTTTCCCATGTCTCCTCATCAAGAAATAATATATCAAGTGTTAATATAAATTTGGCACTCATCTGCACTATGATCTCCATTGTTTCTTGAGAAGGGACTCCTTCCCTAGCCTTCATTGGCATGTCCTTATGTTGTTGTTCTTCCTGTATCTTCAACTGCTCCAACGCAGTTTTTACTTCCTGTACTTGGTCCAGAATTGAAGCCCTATGATTCTAGGAATTTTCCCACACCTGTGACAGTCTATCTTCCATTGTCATGGCTATCAGCTCCACATCATTTGTTGTCAATGATGTTTCCATTGTTTTTTTGTGGGCTTTCTCCTTCTTCCTGGAGCCGCTTGCTTGCTCCCATGTTCTCTTTATTTGGGCCTCTAACGGTTCAGATACCTTAGGCATCTCTATATCCATGCTTGTATCATGCACCATTTCTTCCTCCATAGATACCTCTTGTACCTTTGTTTATACTTCTTCTACATGCACCTGTTCTATCGTTCCTCTTGGTACCTGCGTTGTGCACGGTGGTCCTTGTGTAGAACCACGTTGTGATTTATTCTTTGTCCTACTTTTCTTTTGTATGGGACAACTTCCCCCCTCTTGAACTTGTGTCATATTCTTATTTTTTCTTGTGCCATTTGTGCATGTTTTCTGTGCAGGGACTGTTCTATCCTACATCCTAGTTTTTCCTCCTAAAAATGTCTTTGGGATCATTGGCGTTTTCCACTCTTCAGACCACTCCTGGACCTCCATATGGATATCTTGCATCATCATGTATTAATTCAACTGTAGCCACTCTTTGGTTGGGTCCCTCTTTTCCTATAGCCACATACTATGGCATGATGCTTGGAAATTCGTTATCTATCCAAACTCCTGGATAGTTTCTGGGGAAATTCTCCATGTGTCTTCCAACTTGTTTCGAATATCTGTTAAGTAGAGAGAAAACATGTTGTTGTTTATTTTCTTTTCCTTGGGATCCGTTGTGCTTCAAAGAGACGTGTAGCGCTTTGAGCCACAATTTCCTGTTCTCTGCAGGAACACATTGTATGTGGGTTCTTTCCATCCCACCAATGCAATGAGGATGATTAACCACGAGTAGTGGAATTCAGAGTCCCAATATTATGTGTCCTTGCAATCTTCCAAGAAGGAGTTCAATAGATAAGGGCCCCAACTCATCAAGCTCCCCTTCGTGCACCGCACTGCAGCTACTACTACGCTTGCGGGTACCTCCTCCTTTCTACAATTGCACATTAGCTTGCAACCTAACATTCTAGTTTCAAATCTTGTCGCAGGATCATTTATGTCACTGATCCTGATTCCCCTGTTACCTCTCTCTGCACCATACTTTGCTAATTTTATTTCATCAGAAATGGATTTTGCCTTTGTTTTGTCTTCTAAATACTGCTTTGGCTTCTCCCCATCCGTGGGTTTCCCCGTGATTGTTGTGATCAAATCAACATTGATAGGCACTGGCCTATCCATCCATAAAATCTCTCCATGCACCCTTTCTAGGATTTGCTTGACACATCCATTGATGTGTTTATCGAGCCCAAAGTGCGGTATATCCAGTAAATTCATTATGCATGTGTTGTAGAGCCCCATGATCCATTGCGTAGGCTCCAACAATGGCGTGCCTGATGGGCCCTCTCCCCTGCTCTCCAAATAATTATGTGGCACTAAGTCTGGGAATTTTACTGCATCAAACTCATCATGGTCAGAGTATCTAATGGTATCTACTCCTCCCTCCATGGAATCACCAGCCTTCACTCCTTCGGGGATCTTAAGCATCACTATGGCCAATTTTGTCTGTTCGCGTTGTCCGCCTTGTGAACTTCTCTTTGCTCACACCTTTTTATTCCCTTGTGGGGACGATACCCCAACTACTGGTATGGCCTCACGTTCTATTTTACAGTCTGCTTTTGGTTCTAGGCCCTATTATAGACCTTGTTGAGTCAAATCCGTATCCAGTTCTTGCTACTGCATCCCTTTTCCCCTAGACACGTCGGATTCTGTCCTTTTTGTGTCCTCCTTAGGATTCTTGACCTCTTGTGTTGGGTTTTTTTTCTCCTCTATATGTGTGGTAGTCATATCATAATTTGGTGTGTGAATATCATCCACATCCATGACCGTGGGAATCTCTTGCATCCCTGTTACCTGAGCACTACTTCTCGTGTTCCGCCCGGTTCTACTTGACGCTCTGACTCTCGGTGGTGACATTCTGTTGAATTCAAAATGCGAACCACAAATATCCACTTGTTTTTATCACTTCACACTCTTTCACGCTCAACTCTCACTCTTCGTTTTTCTCCTTAGTGAAAAATGCAAATGACCACATTTCCCCCTTTTTTGACTTTATAGTGGGATGACGAAATGACAGCTATGTGCATTGACAATTGTCACTTTTTCCTATGTGCTCTACTTTTCGTGTCTGTCAAATATTTTTTAGCGCACAATGTCTTCAACACTAGTTTTTCTGTGACGCACCGTTAGTGCTAATACCTCTATCACATCAAAACTTCTAATCTACTCCTATATTTTTGTCCTTTTGTTACATTTCTTATTTTTATGGATTTTTGTCTTTTTCTTCTAACATCTACTATATAAAATATGTACATGTTTACTTACTGTGCTATAAATTTTAAGTGTTAGGAGTTTGATTGTCCTTGTACAATTTCAATCGACTCCCGTTAATCATTCCTTTCAGTTCTTTACCTTGCAAATATTTTAGCTATACAAATCCCCCATTTGTGACAGTCTTCACTTCATATGGACCCAACCAATGCATTCTGAATTTACCTGGATGTTGAAGATATTTATTGTCATACAACAAGACTAGGTCTCCCTCCTTGAAACTCTTCCTCTTGATATCTCTATCATTCCATGCTTTGTCTCTTGCTTTCTGTAACTCTTGATGAAATCCTACTAGAATCCTACCCTCTTCCATCTCCATTAGTTGATTCAATCTCTCCTTCACTGTGCCCCTTTCTGTCATGTTGGTGATTGTTGCTACGCACAGACAAGATACCAGAAATTCTAATGGTACTACTACTTCATGCCTGTACACCAACCTAAATGGTGTTTTTCCTATCATCTTTTTACATCTAGTCTTGTATGCCCATAGTACTGCTAGTATATTCAAATCCAAATCATCCCTGTTGACATTGCAGATATTTGTCAGAGAATTCTCCAAGATCTTATTGAAGGCTTCTACCGTTCCATTTGCATGAGAATTATATGGTGTACTCTTATGATGATAGACTTCAAACTCCTCTATCATAGCCTTGATATTGTTGTTGATAAATTGATTACCTTGGTGTTTATGGATAAATTCGTGAGTGCGGACACAGACCAATCTCCCCAGATCCACCTGGATCTGGAACAAACCGTAATAGAATACTACTCTTTCCCTAGATCTAACTATTGAACAAACTAAGAGAAATGGATAGTGTTCATACCTTATAAACGCTCTCCTTTAATCTCTGTTGTTCCTCGCTCTGCTCTGATGCTCTTGTGTCGTCCAATCACAACAACACAAACCAATCACAGCAAGGGCATTAATGTATTCAATACCTAATCTATACATGTGATCAAGGAATCATGTAATAAGATGACATCATCATTATGGGAAAGGGACATATTCATATATTGCATTAACTGAAAGAGAAATATACAACCCGAGCCTTGATGTCGTAGATCTCCTTTCGATGGCTCCTAGCTCTGACACACACACTTGCTCATGCATGAATAAGTTCAACCATAAATGATTATTTGTTATCTGCTGCAGCATCAATTCTCCATACAATAATGCACCAATTCTCCAATAGATTTCTCTAGCTTGCCAACTTCTAACCTTTTCCATAAGTAATCTCCTCATTATATAGTAGAAGATTGATTAGTTACTTGGATAGGGAATGATCCCAAGATATCTGGAAAGTCAGTATTTTGCCAACCATTCGAACTCCAACTCATCCTTCTAGAAGATTCCTTATAGAAGGATCGAGAACTTATTCATTTTCTCCTTTAGAAACATGTCCGCACCCTAACCATTGACACAGTGCGGAAAGTCCGCAGTCCAGCTGAATGCAGCATGCGGAAATTAAGGATTTCCGCAGGAGAGTATATATGCAGCCTGCGAACCATTCTCAAAATATGATTTTGAGAAAATGA
>ML861172.1:14198-24322 GCA_009831015.1 Picea engelmannii | reverse complement strand
TTGTAATTATACCTCCTAGTCTCCTATATATACCAAGGAGACATTTTCATTTTGAATCATCTTGTACTTGAACATTTAAGTGGGGTAAAAGGAGGTTGCCCCCTCGAAGAGGCCTATTATATGAAATTATCTCTTTTTCAAGGTGTTGAGTACTTTTCTTGAGGTTTTTATATGCTATATTGATGTTTGGTTCTTAACACTTAACAACAAAGCAAAGTCACTGTCAAAGGAATCAACATATCTAAGTTGAGAAACTCTAGGAGGATGCTTTAATTTAGTAGGAATTGAGTTGTAAACTTTCATAAATCTAGCTGAAAACTCTTGTATTGTTTCATTAGGTGACCTTCTCATGTTGTTGTACTGGGTTAACAACTGAAGGGGGTTTTTATTGTCACCCCACTTTTCAAGAAAACTTCTTTCAAAGGATGCACAATTTGGGATACTTGCTACTGGGAGAGATTTGAACCATTTTCTAACTTCACCTACGAGACTTTGTGTGAACAATATCATTTTTTCATATTCATAATCCACTTCTTCTAGGTCCACAAAATCATTTAACCAATCTAAGTGTTTTTAGGCTGACACATTGCCTTAAACATCATACAACTTAATCCTCTGATTATAGTCCTGGGGTAAATCATGTAACTGAGTAGGTAGGAAAAGGGGGGAAAACCTAGCTGCCATGGCTGCAGGAAGAACTTGAAGTGGTTGATTGTTATGAGTAGGAATCACAGAGGATCTAATAGGGGCGGCTAAAATTAAATCTTGGAACCTCTTCTCATCAAAGATGATTTCATTCAAACTGGATTTAGATCTAGTTTTGAACAGAGTTTGCTCAAATTTCAAATCAAAATCAAGGTCTTCAATTCTTTTTACTCCATATTTGGGTAAAGATAGATTTCTATCCAGACAAAAAACAGGGCTTATTGGCCTTTCTTTTCTCTTGTGTACAAGTTTCTCAGGGTCAGACACATGGATTATTGCTTTTGGGTATGGATTTCTTCTAGTATGAATTATCTTGGGAGCCAGGATTTTATGCTCAAACTACTTTATGCTACTGGTATCTTTATCCAATAAGGTGTTTGATTCACTGTCACCCTCAGGAATCAAATCTAAAGCTTTAAGTCATTATTTTCCTAGGGAATATTTCACTTTCGTCCTCGACAACGGCGCCAAAATGTTAACACTCTGTAAAATTGTTCGACTGATAAAACAAACGATAGAGGAAACCTACAAACCACTTTAGAGCTGGGTACTAGCCTGCTCATCTCAGAGAGGGCTCTCTCCTGTCACTTGGTCTTTAATAAATGAGTTTTCTTTAACAAGTCATTGACTAGGTTTTGTTTCTTTGAAGGGTTTTTTTAAATTTTGCTGGCAAGGAAGGGGAGGGACACTTAGGGCTATGGAGTCAAACTTCTGAAAATGAATGGAAGCACTAATTGGTCAGTAGAACTCTCTAGAGGATAAAGGCTAAGTGAGGTGATGAATCTGAGTTATAAATTGTAATTTGTAGAGTGTAAGAAGAAAGGAAAAACATATAACTGTATCATAGCATTAAATAAAATGAATTCTGACTTAGTTAGGAAGAACTTAACACAATTTAAATTGCTTAAGCCAAGAGCATCACAAGATGAATTCTGGGCCTTTAACTATCCAATTTAAATGGAAGACGGTGAAAATGAAATCAAGAACAAAAGAAATACATACAAAGAAAGAAGACAAATCTCAGACCACCACCATTAAAATATTTTCGTGGAGATTTCAAGACATCTACATGTGCATTCTATTAAGCTTCAGAAAATTACATTAAAGTTTCAAATAGATAAAATCGTGCCCTTGCACTTCTGCCAACCCCTAATATATTTGGAACTCCTAATATTTATACATGTTGAGTTCCCTTGGTTTGAAATATATTACAATGATTACAAAGGAATGTTTCGATTTTGAAACCAATTACAATGATTATAATGAAATGTTTTGGTTTTGAATGATAAAAAAGAAAGTGTTTCTTGATCCAGTTTCTAGCTCCTTTGGTGTTTTGGTTCCTTTCTTCACCACTTGTTCTTATTTGGTCTTCCACATGATCTTCCATCTTTAGTGACATCTGGACATCATCTACTGGGCCATGGAAAAATGCATTGTGTCTTACCCAATCTGATTATTTCCTTCCATTGCAAGTCAGAAGGAATATCATAATATGTCATTTCCTTTATCATAATTTCCATGTCAATGCAAGAAGCATATGACATGACTGGCAGTCCAAGCTTGGCTGCTTTGAACTGATTCAAAATTTCAAAGTCTGTAATCAGATGCTCAACTAATGTATCCCCTTTTAGATTTTCTTCCAGTGTTTCAAACTTAGAATGGCCCATTCTACACAGAGTCAAACGAGCATTGTATTCTTCCTGGTCATACAAATTTCCTTTTCCATCCCAAAATGGTGGAAGTCCCTTGGTAAACAAATATTTGAACTCATGTACACTCTGTTCCATCTGTGTTGCCTTAGTTTGGATTGATTTCAATAGGTTATGTTTAGCAATAACCCTCCTGGCCCAGATAATCAATGTAGTTCTGTCTTTAACCCCAATAGTCTAAAGGTCCGCAGTAGGAACAACATCAAGTAGATTTATGGCATTCTGGGCCCATTCTGATGGTTTCTTTGCTAAAGTTTCATTCACAACAATGCACCTACTTATGGATGTGATGGCTATATTGTCTTTATCATTAATGAAATTCAAATATGCTCTAAACTTGGAAGCTTCACTATCTATAGAGTCCCAGATGATATGCTTTCCCTCCCTCCAACAAACCCTTGCCTCTTAACCTCATATTCAATTTATGTATTATTTCTTATAAGATTCCATTCTCTTTTGAAATTGAGTCATCCTTTCATCCTTTGCCTGCATTTCCTGCTTCAGTTTCTCTATGCTTCCTTTAAACCCTTTGATTTCTTCTTCTTTCAAGCTAACTTGTGACATATCCTGGACAAGTCCTTCAATGTTTGACCCAACTTCTGCAGCAGGAGTTGAAACTACAACCTTTTTTAGCAGACATGTCTTCTCTTGTGACCATTTCACCTTTTCTTGTTCTAGCTGCAACACCCTAGCCTTGTAGTCCAATGTATCTTGACGAAGTGTTTTCTTTTCCTGTTCTAGAGCAACCAATTTTGTTTTTTGCGGATGCTCTATAGAGAAATTTTCAATTTCTTCTTCAAACTTTGAATTAATTTGTCCTTCTCATCCAATGAAGATTTCAATCCTTGGGGGCCTTCAGCTTCCAACCTCTTGACCTGAGTCTGCCAAGATTTTCTAGATGCCTTTTCCTGCCTCAATTGTCCTTCCAATTTCATTGCATAGGATGATAGTTTTGAATTATTTAAGATTAATCTTAGGTAATCAAAATACAACATGTCACTAGTGTGTTTGTGGAATTTTATCTTGTATGGAAAACATATGTTATCATATTTTATCTTTATTTCAGAGACTTTGTCTGCATCTGCAACTGCAATTTTAAAGGTCCTTTAATCAACATCCCCGACTTTGAACATAGAATATTTATGCTGAGAGATATTTTCCACCTCAGGGACTAATTCCCTCATCTCACCTAGAGCTATATTACCCTTCTCAACATATTGTTTTTCAAAATCTTCTCTTGACTAATATGTTGACTTAGATGTTTTAAAAATGTATTTCTTACTGCTAAAAATTCTTGAGTTTCCTTCACTTTTGAGTTTAATTTCCTTTCCAACCTCTATAGTGCTAGTACCACTTTCCACCATATCTTGATTAGCTTGGTCTTTGGACTCTTCCTCTTCTAAATCCACAATCTGTGTAGACTATGCAATTTTCATCTTCTTTGAGGCAAGTTGTTGGTCAGTGATGTCCATTGCCTATGAAATGCTTCTCTTGCTGTAAACACTTATCTTAGGAACTGTGATTATCAACTTTTGAGGGGCTTGTTGTGTTTGACTTTGTTGCATGGTTTCCTCCACTTGTTGTCTTTGGATAGGTTGCAATATTGCTTCCATATCAACACAGAATTCTTGATTTGAGAGCTTATCAAAACCCTCAACCTGTTCATGCTCATAAGGGGCTTGTTTGTTCATCAATATTCTCTTGGATATGATTTGGTGTGAATCATACCTTCTACCCTACAAATGTGGAAAACCAAACTCTTTGAGCTTTTCTTGAACTTGAGAAAAACATGATTTGGATTTGACAATGAAGGGGCCAATGATAAAATGGAACTTAAGGTTGGAGGCTTTGTGCAACTTTAGGAAGTGATCTGTCTCGGATATAATTCTCTACTTGATGAATTCAAGGGAAATGATTCTAGTAGTCAGAAAAATAGGTAATAGGTAAGGGGATTCATGGCAACCATAAACCCGGATCATTGTTGAGTGCATGAACAATACCCAATCCCCCACTTTGTTCTCTGGATTTGGCTGTAGATAAATTCTCATGTCATCCAAAACTTTAGGTAGTCTGGTATTGAAAATCAAACTATAAACTATGGACACGACTTTGTTGATAAAGACAAGTAATTTTATTCTCCTACACTCAGTTGACACAAATGTTGCTTCAGGAAATTCCCTCTTGTTTGTTTCCAGGAAAATTCTCAACAGATAGGTGTAGTATCTGAAATGTCTTAGAGAGCAAAAATTCACTTTATTTTTATGGATATTATCAGCTAGGAATTGATCAAAGATGATACGAACTAACAAGCCAGACTCCGACTTAAAAAATGTCAAAAGGAAATCGAGCATGACTTCAACCACATATTTTTCATTTTCTAGACCTAAAACTTGACTCAATAGGGAGCAAACCCATTGGACTTCGATGACCATTATATTTAGATTCATTGGCAAAGACATACCTTCTGAAAAATGTTCAGGTTTGATAATTGTTTGTAAAAACAGATCTCGGACCTCTGATGGAAATTCTCTATATACCCTAATCATCTTTTCTTCATTGAAAGGCTCATAAATTGTAGAAAAAGACTTTTTTATACCGAGGTACTCTCGAATTGAGAGACTCTCTACACTACACAAGACCTTGGACCCTTGTTTATTCACAACGATTCTTTCTTCATGGGAATATTGTTCGACACACCAACCTATAAATTCGGGAAATGGGAAAGCAATTTCGACAACATAAGGGACTATGGTGGCATGGACTATTTCAAGGAATGATATACATCTTCCTACTTTATCAGGCAGGTTGCTTCTAGACACAGAAATAGGAGAAATAGTGATTTCGACATAAAAAATATCTGCGTCTCGGTCAATTAGGGATTCTTCATTTGCCACAGGATCTTGTTCTATTACTGAGGTTATGATGGGATCCATGGTTGTGATGAAAAATACCTGGAAACGAGAAGATATGGCGAGAAGTTGGTGTACTGTTGAGTTGTAGGTGAAAGACAAGGGTTGCACCTAGGTTCTAACGGTCCATCATTCAAATAATAATCAAATAAAACAAATGACCTAAAGTCCTTTTATAATTTTCCATTTTTTGGGGGCATGAGAAATTGGTTTGAGGAAACCCAATTTTTGTCCCAAAATGCACTTGGTGATGCCATGTAACCTAGAGAGAAAAATGTGGTTTAAATTTTGGGACCGCTCTCCAAAATTAAACCTCGCGCAGCTTCGCCCCCTAAAATTATTCTCGACCGTTGATCTTGATAAGTCACTATCCGTGATGCTTCAGACTCGATCGACTTAGCGCTCCTGCCAGATTTATCCCTTCCCTGCCATATCCATCCCCTTTCCCAGTTTATCAGTCTTCCAAACCAAATTTAGCGTTCTGTTAGATTTTGAAATCTTGATTTCGTACAGTAAAATTTTTATGGTGACTAATACCCAGGTTTGTATAAAGGAAACAACATTTTTGGCATCGTTTATGGGGATAAATCTTTCTATTCCCGGAGTACGACTTTTTTTTTTCCTTTTTCTTTTTTTCTTTGTTTGATATTTCTTGTTTTTTTAGAATAAACTTGATCATCTGGCAACTCCACTTCAAAATAATCTGACAAATGTTTCTGCAAAGAGGAACTCACAGTTTTCTTAGCTTCATCCTTAAACATGAAGGGGTTTTTGGTGGAAGTTAGCCAAGCTTTATTCTTGTAGGATCCTTAATAATTTTTGAGTCCCAGTCCATTTCTAATAAACATTTTCCTTTTGATTTTTTTTTAATAAATCTAGTTTATAAATGGATGATCTTTATAAACCTATTGATTTTTCTGCAATAAGTGGTTATCCATATTTAATTCCAGAAAAATCTTCACAAAAATTGTCTTGTTTTCAAAGTAATAATGTTGTTGATGCTAGACGTCATTGTTAATATTATGGTAGTTGCGGGAAGTATTTACCTCCACGTGTGAACCTAACGAGAATAGAAGACTCCAAAAAGAAAGAGAAAACCCTAATGAGTTGGATAATAACCCTAGAAGTCTTGTCAACTCAAGAAGATAATTTATATTAGGTTATTAGCCTGCAAGAGAAGAATTCGACCAGAAATAATAATAATATACTGAACAGACACATATCCAGAAGGAGAAGTCAGCCCCAACAAATCTGGAAAAACCAGTATAAATACAGAGCGCTAGTTCTCATTTGACATATCTCAGAATTGCAGTTCCTAGTTGGTGCGCACTGCAGTTCCCAGTTTGGTGCGTACATGTGGAGGAGGGTTACAGGTGCAGCTGCAGTAGTAGCTAGTTTTCAGTATTGGCTTGGACTATCTCTTGGCTAGGGTTTGGACTATCTAATCAGCTATTGTTGGTGTGCTATCCTTGGAGGAAGATGCGCTACACCTTGTTTGGCTATCTAGCCTAGGGTTTTCTTCCGGAGTAATTCTCAGTCAAGGTTAAGGTGCTCGGAGGGTGGCTTAGGCCTATGGTTGGGTGACAAGGGTATCGTCAATGGTAAAACGAGCACACAATATTCTATATTATAACAGGTTATGGGCCCACACCTCCTTCATTCATTCTAAACGCTGGAAGGAAACATAGCTGCTAGGATATTAAGCTCGTTGAGGAACTGTCGCTAGGGTTACTAGCAGAAGCAACTCCCAAGACACTATCGCTAGGGTTACTAGCAGGAGTAGTTGCAGAAACCCTAAACATCTTGTTGAGGAACCTTAAGTGAATGGATTGACCTATTCTTTGAATAGATCAGTGCACCCTAGCCTACCACATCTCCTGATACTCTCAGCAAGCCAAGATGTGAAGTTTGAATTTTTGGTCAAATCTAGGGTTTGACCAAGTCAAGCAACCATGACGAACTCTATGAAGTCTGAGAACAAGTTATATGGAGCCTCTAACTTCAGAGCATGGAAGACAAGGATCGACCTCATCCTTGCCAAGAACAAAGTGTTGGATATTGTGAAAGGAAAGATCGTGAAGCCAGAGTTTGAAGAAGGAAAAGAGAAGGAACCGCAAAATATTGCAGCTATGGAGAAGTTCAAAGATGTTGACATCAATGACATGAGTATCATAGTGGATTCCATAAAATACCACTTGATACCCTACATCTCCCATCTTGACTCATCAAAGAATATGTACGATGCCCTAACAAATCTCTTCTCAGTCAGAAACATTGGACAAGTTATGAGTCTGAAGAATGAGCTCTGTGACATGAAGATGAATGATGATGACAACATAACATCATACTTTGTAAGAATATCCCAGTTAAGAGATCAACTACAAGCTATTGAATAGATCACTTCAGAGAAGGAATTGGTGAACATAGTACTCAATGGTCTTCCCAAGACATGGGATGCATTTGCCGCAAGCATGAACACAAGGAAGGAGTACTCGACATTTGAAGAACTTTGGACTTGCTGTGCTCAAGAAGAATCAAGGATCAATGCAAGAGAGAAACCCCAAAAGAAGTACGACGATCAAGCTTTCACAACAAGATTCAAGAACTTCAGGAACAAAAGGAAGTTTGGCTCAAGGAGGAAGCCAAATTAAGAGAAAGACATTTCAAAAGTACAATGCTTCAACTGTGAAAAGTATGATCACTACAAGAATCAGTTTCCCAAGATAAATAAAAGGAAGGAGAAACATGAAGCATCGATTGCCGAAGAAAAGGAACCTACAAAGAAGACTAAGCAAGATGGAAGCGACTTCTTCTTCTAAAAAGGTAACAACACTCTTCTTATTTCTTGAACATATCTTGTTTGCATCATCTCTGTACATATCTTGTATATCTATCTCTTGGAAGATAATGTGTTCCAAGAATAACTATACCTATGAAAGAACAAACAAGATGAAAATGGATATTATTAGATATTACACATGAAAGGATGAAATACAAATCATGTGGAAGCTATTGCAAGTTAAGCTGAATCAATCATGAAGAGACTTAGAAGAAGATAAGACAGAAAGAAGTCAACAATCAAGAGGAAATTGGAAAAAGACTTATGACGTTTTGTAGAAGACAAAAAGATGAAAGCGTGGATTCTGTTAGACAAGAAAGCTAATTATATATTGCAGAAGAAAATAAGGATGCAGATGAAGGTGTGGAGTCTGTTAGATGGAGGGATACGATTATATGCACTCTTACATGAAGCAAGGGTTAGGAGGGAGATAATCCTATGATCCATTGAAGATGATGAAACATATATATATCCATGGTAGTAGCCATGAAAGATAGTACGTGTTCAGTTCAACCGTAGAAGAAGACTTCTTTGAAAAGAAGCCTTAAAGTATTCCTGGTTTTCCATCCAGATCCGTGATCCTATGATGAAAAGAAGAAGTGGAATCTCTAGGGCATGGAATCTATAAGAAACTCCATGGACCCAAGAGCTAAAGAAGAACATGAAGAAGAACATGAAGATTCCAAGAAAGAAATAAAAGCTAGAACAACCAGTCATAATATTAAGAATCAAAAGATTACCAGCTTGATATGAACTCAATAAAAACAATCAAGCAGAGGAACTGGAAGTCGTAATAAAGAACAGTGTATTTAAGATTTGTGAATGATAGCATTGCGAAGATCTAGAACTAGAGGTTCTCCCAGATGGAGGGATAAGACTATGATGATTACTTGTTCCAGTAAACCAGACTTATCTCTACATAAGTCATTATATCATACGCAACATCCACGAGTCAGAATTCTACATCAGATGAATGAACAGAATATTCTCCAGAGAAATTGAATAAAGAGCGTATGAAGAGAAATCTCAAGAATTTGAGGCATACCAAAAAGATATTCCTGTATGCAGATAGAAGAAGATAACTTGGTGGAGAACCTCCAGTGCACAACAGAAGCGTGGTGAAGATTTCCTATAAAGATGACTACTCAGTAGATCAGATCTCATGATGACAAAAGAAGTGCCACATAGATATGTTCCAGCTTTCCAACTATGATATACTCTATTGTTCAGATCTAAATGAAGCCTTCACAGTGTTCCATACTAAAGTACAAGCATTATATTATCCATGATGAAGTACCAGAAAGGAGAAAATGATTCTCCAATACATATTTCCACAGATGAGCAGATAAGCTGACATTTTGGTAAAACCTCTATCCAAGATGAAAGAGTTTGCGTACTCAAGCTAGAGCTCGTGGAAACAACTTCCTTCTTATTGGAAAAGGAAGAAATGACTCTCCAAGTTAGAAGGGAGAACTGAAAACATTATTGAAGACATTCATCTTTAAAATTGAAAAATAGTCCATATTGGACAGATGCTTTCCTGTTCGGAAAGTGGATTGACACTTCTGACGGACAATCACTTTCCATTGTGGTTAACATGAGAAGTAGTATGATTGATGATGTATCATAGACAGTGACTTCCCATTGTGGTTAACATGGGGAGTGGTCTAGGGAAGTCTCTCTTCTTGAGGGTTACTCAAGAAGACTGGCCCGCCTTGCCGGACAACGATTTCTCATTGTGGTTAACAAGAGGAATGGTTCATTTTGGAGGTTGATGCAGGACAGTCTTTTCCTCTTGTGGTTAACAGAGGAAATGGTCTGAACAGTCATTCCTTAGGGTTTAAACATTCTCTCCAGGGTGCACTTTGATTAGTGTAGGAGGAATGGCCCAGGGTGGGGAATGGTCCAGGCTCAACAATCAGGGACAAACATTCCTTAGGGTTTATACATTCTCTCCAGGGT
>ML861172.1:0-14060 GCA_009831015.1 Picea engelmannii | reverse complement strand
GTGCACTTTGATTAGTGTAGGAGGAATGGCCCAGGGTGGGGAATGGTCCAGACTCAACATTCCTTAGGGTTATACATTCTCTCTAGGGTGCACTTTGATTAGTGTAGGAAGAATGGCCCAGGGTGGGGAATGGTCCATGTTCAAAAGACAAGACAATTATTCTTCCTTGTTTGAGAAGAATAGTCTAGATATCTCATTGTTCTACTCCGAGGGAAGATATTCTTTCATATCTCACAGACGTGAGTGAAATATTGGCCCAGATAATTCAATTTATATCATAACATCGTTTATGTGCAGGTTTCTATCAGATGTTTGTTATGAAGACAATAGATATAGACTACTATGGTGGATATGTTCCACTGTTTGTGAGGCAGATATTCTTTCAGAGCTCACAGATGTGATTGAAACATTGGCCCAAATAATTCAGTATATATCATAACATTGTTTCTATGCAGGTTGTTATCAGATGTTTGTTATGAAGACTGTATGAATGTAGATGAAGACTAATGTGGTGGATATGTTCCATTGTCCGTGACTATACGTTGTTGATCAAGTACTTGTGTGTTACTTGGTGTGGTAGTGAACCACTGGATTGTAGTTGTGTACTACGATGGATAGACACATTTGTGTTCTATTTCTGTTCTAACTTCCTTGAAGACTATCAGCGGTTTATTGAAAATAATCACCATCCATATGAATGATGAACATAGATTTTCCAGACAGAAATTGGTTCAAAACATTTACTCCTCTAGATTATAAGAGTGACTCTTGTATCACTCTATGGTGTGAGTGACTTATCCAATATCATGTCTAATTACTCAGATGAAGTATGGTTTCGAGAGATGATGCAACTGATGGTGATGGTGATGCTCATGATCTAGTCATGAGATAGTCTAGATGACTACATTGATGCTACCAGGTAAATGGTATATTTTTTTTCTCAAGACCATTACCTGTAATACCTCCCTAGCTAGGAGGGAGTGTTAATATTATGGTAGCTACGGGAGGTATTTACCTCCACGTGTGAACCTGACGAGAATAGAAGACTCTGGAAAGCAAGAGAAAACCCTAATGAGTTTGCTAATAACCCTAGAAGTCTTGTTGGCTCAAGAAGATAATTTATATTAGGTTATTAGCCTCCAAGAGAAGAAGTTGGCTAGAAATAATAATAATATACTAAACAGACACATATCCAGAAGGAGAAGCCGGCCCCAACAAATCTGGCAGAACCATTATAAATACAGGGCGCCAGTTCTCATTTGACATATCTCAGAATTGCAGTTTCCAGTTGGTGCGCACTGCAGTTCCCAGTTTGGTGCGCACATGTGGAGGAGGGTTGCAGGTGCAGCTGTAGCAACAATTAATTTTCAGTATTGGCTAGGACTATCTCTTGGCTAGGGTTTGGACTATCTGATCAACTATTGTTGGTGCTCTATCCTTGGAGGAAGATGCACTACACATTGTTTGGCTATCTAGCCTAGGGTTTGCTTCCAGAGTAATTCTCAGTCAAGGTTAAGGTGCTCAGAGGGTGGCTTAGGCCTATGGTTGGGTGACAAGTGTATCGTCAATGGTAAAATGAGCACACAATCTTCTATATTCTAATAGTCATGTTAAGAAGTTTCCCTTTGATTTAATAAATGGTGTTGCAATGCCTTATATGAAGATGTTGGAATGAAATTGTTTATCTTATTTTTTGATGATGATGATCTTGATTGGTTTACAAAACTTAAGGATAAACAAGTTAGAACTTACAATGAATTGATTGATTCTTTTAGGGATATACACTCCCTTAGCACATCCATGAGCTTATGAACTTTCTCATGTCACTTTACTTATTTTATGAAGGCTATTCTCATCCCATATGGCTCTTTTTTACTTTGCTAAATAGGTTATCCCAATAGCAGGTTTCAATTAAGAGAGTACAAGTAAGTTGACCTCACATATTTCCATAAGGCTTCTATACATGGGGAAATCTACTCACAAGGCCTAATCTATTATTTAAGCAACAATTGTGATTACCAGAGGATTCATAAGCCCACATTTGTAGGCAATGTTGCAACCTATTCAGTTCATTCACATCCAAGTATTTCTATTAGTGCCTATCATGATAATCCCACTACTATAGGAGTGGATATCATTCCCCCAAGGTAGAAATATGATTCTTCTGTTATAATCCAACATGATTCATTTTTTGTTGAGTAATTCTCCAAAACATTTCAACCTGCAATCCTTCTCCTCAAGGAGATTATGCAGATAATCTCCTTGCGACAGTAAACACTATCAACAGGCTCATATTAGCCCTAGTAAACTAGTCTTGTGACTATTCTTTGGCTCATCCAAACGTAGTGTTTGAGTCATGCTCTACTATATAGGGTAGGGTAGGGCTCCCTCCCCCTTAAATATTTCTAAGAAAATAAAGTTAATTGACTTTTTTCATGAGCCCAAGAAAACCAAGTGTTGTTGCCTTCTCTAATACCACTCTGACACACACCCGACCCCTAAGTACCTTTTTGAGGGATGGGGTATAAATTTTTCGCTTAACCTAATACCCATGGCCCAGTAATTACAAAAGTCTTTACTTTCTCTTTTCCCTCTTAGAAGTAGTTTAACACTAACTCAATAAATTACTCATATGATAGTTATGAGTAATCATATTATAACATAATGAGGATAATTTCTCCATAATATAATTAAGTTGATTAACCTTAATTAAGGTATATAATTCAATTCCTCCATGCCACATTTTCACGTAATTTAACATATATATCTAAATATATGCATATTTATTTATTTACTAGGAAAAATGATTAACTATATTCAACCACAAATTATCCTTTTATTAATTATATTATAATAGAATTAATTTATATCAAAGGGGGCACTTAGGATTATCAATTCCCATTAATACTTAAGTCTATGAAATTCAGCGAAGATTCCATGGAAGGATTTTATGAACCCAAATCTCCCAAACATCGGAGTTCTGGAGAGGGTCCCACCTCTATTATGCCTTTATGCCATTACAAGCAATTATATTACCATACGATATAATTGTGTGTGTTTAATAATATTATTGGAAAGTGGGAAAAATAGGTTCGACCTTTGGTCATTTTTCCCTTACACTCTATCTTCTCCAAACATCCCGGAGTCCCTAAGCTCCGAACACTCGGAGCCCCGAACTCCTGACGGGCCCACACTTACACATGAATTTGCATTAAATATTAAATTAAAAAGGGAAAAGGTTGGAAAACGCACCTTTTCGAAAAATGCACCCAAGTGTATACAGCCTCCAATATTTTATTGATATTTGAAATAATTGAGAGAGAGAGAACTCCTGATCAACCCCCTTCAGCTCTCCACCACATTTCTTATACTCCAATCTCCCAGAGCCCTAGAGTCCCAAAGCTCCAAAGTGACCCCACTGGTGCACATTACCACATCATTTAATATTCAAAGGGGTTGGCTTCGTTAACGTGAAATCAATTTAATGAGTCTTTAAATAGTATAATATATTATTTTATATTCCTCGAAAATGACGCCCGAGTTTTTAAAATTCTCCAATATTATATTATTATTTGACATGAGAGAGAGAGAGAGAGAGAGAGAGAGAGAGAGAGAGAGTTCTTCGGGTCAATCCCCTTCGGCTCTCCACCATGTTCCTTATACTCCAATCTCCTGGAGCACCGGAGTCCCAAAGATCTGAAGTGACCACACTTATACACCTTTCCACATTATTTAATAATTTAAAAATGGTTGGCATCATTCATGTGTAACCATTTTAATAAATATTATTATAATATAATATATTATATCATACCTCTCAAAATTCTCACCTAGGTTTAAACAATATCTAAGGTTATATTTAATATTCAATAATATAATGAAGGAAAGGATATTCGAGTCCACGCCTTTGGCTCCTCCACCCAATTCTTCATTCTCATATAACCCGGAGTCCCAAAGTTCCGAAGTTTCGGAGGGGACCCACTTGTATTACATTGTGATTTAAAAGCAATTTATTATTTCAGATTATGATATAATATATATATTGAAATAAAGGTGTATTATAACAAATGCACATTAAACACAATAATATAATTATTTATATTTATTATATATGCAACCTTATACATGGAAAGGTAGGGTTCGTGTATTTGGCAACTTTGGCTCGTGGAATCCCATCACCCAAACACTCTGGAGCCCTAGAGCTCTAAACTCCCAGAGTTCCGAAGACTATGATAAGGTTAAATCATTTAGTCACAGTTTATTCCCTATTCTCTTTGGTCTCAGGTCTTTCACACTCCAGGGGATTTAAATTGCATTTTCAGAATAATAAAATAATATTACTACTACTACTACTACTACTAATAATAATAATAATAATCATATGTATATAAAAATATATACATATATTTCCATAGTTTTACTCAGTTTTGTTACCTGGACGATTTAAAGGAAAATTATTTTCTTTTACAGAAAAATAAGGAAAGGAAAAATATAGTTTTCCAAGCTTTATAAAGAGATTAAATAAAATTTTATATTCCAAGGAAATTTCTCCATCCTGGAAATTAAAATATAATTATTATATCTCCCTTCTCGTGGGTAAATGAGTAAAACTTTATTTCCTTATTATTGTGCTTTACTACTCTTACTAAATTTGAGGGAAATGGTCCTAATACAAATATTTACCTCCATAGTAAATTCAGTGTGTTGAGGAAAAGGTATGGAAAACCTTACTCAAACATTTTCAGATCTTTCTAGGCTAAGAAAAGATAGTTGGGAATGTCACCCGGGGTTTATAGCCTCAAGAACAATCACTTAATCCACAAGTATTAAGTACAAAGGATCAAGGGTGATTTTTATGTGTTATATATAACTCTGTAAAATAAATAAAATTAAACAAAGTTACATGAGTGTGTACATAAATTACAATAATGTAAACATGGAGATAAAAGCAAAAGATAGAACCAGATCATTAAAACACATATGTGAGATTGAAACAATAATCTGATTTTTATTTCATTCTGAGATACAAAACTCACTTCTGTTTTACAAACCCCTACGAGGGTAGGGACCAAAGTCAATTTAGAAGCCTTTGATGGGCACCATACAAAAATAATCTGACAACAAAAATAAAATTGAAGCTAAATATCTGGATGAGATTGCCATAAAATGCTGCCACTTGACTCTAGAAGATATTCTTTATCATTCATGAAATTCAATTCATAAGCAAACAAGAATACACAGATTGTCAAAGATAAAGCATACACCTTTAAAACACGTTGTTGAAATGTGTGATTCAGTTTTGAATCTTGTTTCCTTCAATAAGACCCTATTGTCATCAAGAGGATTAAGCTTTCTAGTAAACTCAGAATGAATGAAAACTGAAAGTATCTCACTAGTATAGAGAAAACCTTATGGTTGACGTAGTTCTCCTTCTATTATCTCCTCCTTTATCTCTTCATCTCATTGAGATTTTATCCTTTCTCAATAATTTATGGTAGTTCAACTACTTTTCTTTAGTTAAGCCAAATTATCTTAAGTAATTAGTTTGAGACAAACATATAATAATAATATATAGATAAGTGCCTAATTAAATAATAACTAAATAGGTGGGACCCCTTGTGACTCCCGATTATTTATTTTAATAATCATCAAACATGAAATATAAAATCAATCATTTGAATCAATTATCCTTCTCGTAACTCTCGTGCTCATAATTATAATCAAATATTAAATATCAACAAAATATGACCATATCCAAAAAGTAGTATATCCATGTTGTCCCAAAAAAACTGCCTAAATAAAATCTTGTTGTCCAAAACTTGGTCAAAGTAAAAAATATTCTCTTCATCATAAAAAAACAACATTAATTATCATCAAAACCCATATCTTTTGTGAGAGGCAATTGGCCTCTTCTCACTATTGTCCCCTCTTGATTTTTCTGTGGCAGCCTTTAGCTGGTTAGAACCTTGAGGTTGCACTGTGTTGATAACATGAGAACAAACATAGTTAAGATGAAGGGGGGAGGGCATAGACTTGGAAGACTCCTTGGATGAGTTGGAGGGAGTGGCAACTCCTTTCCCTTTATCTTGCACGGGCTTTGGAATATCAGTTTTCAATATTTTACTAGCATGTGATGACTGCACTGGCGAGACAACATGGGAAACTTGGGAATTTGGATTAATCAGTGGTGTAGGTGGTGGTAAATGCAAGGATGTAGTGGGCCAACCATGGTGGTGAACAACAGGATGATGGACAATATCTTGCCAACCATCGTTGGCGGGCAGTTCTGGTTGCATTGATACATGAGAAGGAACAAAGATGCCATAAACGTTTTGAGGTGCTTGGAAGGGATTTCTTTCAGGTCAGGGTTGGAGGATCCCATGACCAACTAAATTGAAGAATCCATCTTGAAATAGCTAGTTTAATTTTTGTGTATCAGCATCAAAATGAATCGAAAGTCGAGGCATTCTATGGCCTCGCTGCCAATTTCCTCTTTCTCTATTTCCTTAGCCATTACTACCTCTGCTAAAAAATCTCATCCTAAAGCAATATTACAATAAGTTATGAAAAAATATTAATAATCCATGCATTAAACTCTACCTAAATAAATTCAAAAGTTGGCTCTATTATTCACCACAGAACACATGCAATCCATCCCTTAAAAACTTCATCAATCAATTTCCATCTGAACAGGGAATGATAGGGTCATTGGGAATATGAGGGGTTTGTAGTGTACGCAAGATGGTAGTATGAATGGGACAAGATAAATGGATATTGTTCAAGCATTACATAAATAATTAAATTGTTTCTATATCCAACCCTCAAACACCAGTCATCAACTAGCTTCCATATTAATCCCTTTTATTTTTATAAATATTTTTTTAAAATGCTTAATAATAGAACAAGGAGTGATATAAGTGTATGTGGCAAAATGAGGGGAATGTAATATGTGAAAACTGGTACAATGAAAGGGAACCCAATGATTATTGTTCTATTATTTTCCATAGCACTAAAAAACAATGCCATCACCATCAACAACGAAATTTCCAAACACTTCTCTGTTTCAAAATTTAAATCCAATAATGTTGTTTCAAAAATACAAGACTGTCCACTGCACACTTTTAAATTGTATTCACATAATATATTCAATAAACGATTATCCTAAGAAACATCCCAACATCTATAACATAACACATCCAACACACAGTATGGCCAAGAAAGCACAGTAAGCCAACAACCAACCCTAAAAATCGATGTATGGACATAATGGGTATGAAACCCAGTTCCATCGATGTTCTCTATTCATTTCACAATTTCTCAAAATCGACCAAAAAAGACCCCCGTGGCTAACAAAACAGTCGAATTGAAATGTAAATAACAAATCTTCCACTCTACACTTTTGTTTCATGTTCGTAGAGTTCATTCAATATATAATTTGTCAATAGAGACATCCAATCCAATTAAAACCCGACCACCTCAAGCATGCTAACACAACAAAGTCATAACTCTTCAACATTGTCATATAACAGATTGGATTTAGAACCAAGTGGGCTTGGTATTATTACTACAACTCCATCAAACAAACAATCGACAAAAACACATGACAAAAGAGATGCGAACAACCAACTTATCCAATGTTGGATTAGCCACCCTTACAGAGTCATCGAGTTCAGGGTTTGAGATAAGCCCCATCAAAATAAATGAGGTATGCGAGAGCATGAAGGCGAATGCTTTGAGGGCTTAGCCAAAAATAACACTTTGACCAAATTTTACCACCACAAATTTTTCCACAAACCCTTCATGGTGGCCGCAAGTAAATATGTCCAATATACATACAAATAATCGGCAAAAATGGGTTGCAAATAATCCATAGGCGAGAAATGACATCAAGAAACAACCATTTTTATATCAGAGAGACAAGAAACCCCGAATAACCAGAGATGAATCAAACCCGAACTACTTCTGCTACAATTTTTTCCAACAGGTATAGAAATAAAACAATGACAAATTCATTCAACAAAGAGAGAAATTTGACTTTAAATTATCTTGCACATTAAACACCAACACAGACAAACTTCATTCAAAAACCATTACACAGTTGAAACCCATATGCCATAGCATTGGAAAAACACAGTCTGTAAGCGAATGTCAGAGCCAACGTTATGATTAAATTAATGAGCAAAGCTATAATTCATGAATGGAGCAACAAGAACATTAATACCTAGATGGAAAATTCCAAAGAAAACTGAAAAATCTGATTATTTCTTCCAAGGTTGAGCAACACGGAGGAAACACCAACCTAAAAAATGACCAAATGGGAACATAGCAAGGGTGGCGACCATCAATGTAGGGTTAGAGCGACATGCAATTACTACACGTCGTATCTACATTTAATCCATAACCTATAGATCAGTACGAGTGCGCTAGCACCTCCAACGCATAATCCACCACAACCATATCAAATTCAATGCAAGGTCGGATACGCGACCCTTACACTAATGTTTTCAAACTTAATGTGTGCACCAACCCTTAACACCAACATATTATATGTCCCCACTTTGCTAGGGAAGCAATGCCCAAGAACTTATGAATCTTAAATTTAAACAATGGTGCATAACACTTTAACAAGAAATCATAAGTAACACAATGCCATAGCCATATACAAGTTCAAGCATGGAGTTTAAATTCCCATTCAAAACTATGTGCAACCGGATAAAACCATGATGATCATAAAAAAAATACCTCGTCTTCTTTGAAACAAATCACAAATAAACTTGTTATTTGTCCATTTTGCTTTAAAGAGTAGTTTTGAGACTTTAAAACTGTAGAGTTATTTTCACAACCATAGACATGAGCACATAAGACACGAGTCATCCTTCATTAACATTAACACACGGGGTCCCACTTATCTAGTTTATTATTAATTATTCATAAATAATAATGCATTGCAACAAATTTGCATGCTGGAACCCTACGTTGCACTTTTAGGCGTCAACACGGTGTTTCTACAAGGATTTACTGCCCACCAAAATTTAAGTAGATTCTTCCCAAATTTAGGAGATTTAACACAATTTAAACATAAATGTTTATTTATGCCCCAAATGGAATTTTGAGAACTTTTGCATTTTATTTCATTTAGACCAATTTCAAACATAATTATTTTTCCTCAATAATTATTTATAAGGACTTTTAATGTTTTCCCATATTTGGGATTATTCCTAAAGTCCACATAGATCTGATATCTTCTAACTTTTCTGGAAGGGGATTTGAGAACATACTAAAATGGAGCACTATTACGCAGAAAAATCACTCTCTTCTTTCAGAGGTGTTATAGATGTTTTTAATTGTTCATTCATCATTTCCCAGAATGCATTAAACTATACAACACAGTCAACCACAACATCCACTCCCAGAATCCTCATTTTAGCACACAAATAGTCAAGAGATAAGAAATTAAATCAGAAGAGCTTCAACTAAGACATTCTCTTTATTCTGATTAAATTTCTCAAGTCACTTTTGTTAGAAATTAAACTTACACAGTTCTAGAACATAGTATAAAATTTTATTTGATCTAAACACTACAGATATCTAACCAAGTATACTTATCTAGAAAGTAGATAGTGATGCAATTGTTGAAAGGGGTGCCCTTTTCCACCCAACCGTAGGCACAACAACTTCTAGATGGATTTACCGTTAGCCACCCCTAGCTAGATCATGATGCTTTGAGAAAGACTCTTCCTTATGTTCAACAACAGCCAGGGACAGAGGCCACTCTCCTCCTCCCACATGAACTTGGAAAATCATTTTTCTGTCCACTAATCAAGGGGGTCTGCAATGAGTGCTTCCTCAGTCACTCATCTTCTTTGCAGCCCCATTCATCAACTTGGACTAAAAACGCTACCAACAAATTCTTGTACCCAGAACAAATTTGTTTTTTAGTTCTCTTCAGAATCATAGAGCTGCACATGCTCTCCTCTTCAGAAAATGGTCACCAGACTCATTCCTCTACATCCTCTCTACTCATATAAATGGCTCCCTAGACTCAACCAATTGTCTCCCCTCTTCTCTGGTCTCCATTTTTCCTTGTCTCTTGGTTTCTTCAGTAAGATTTTTGTGGGTCAAATCCCCCAATTCGTGGGTTATTATAGAATCCCCTAGATGGGTACTTTTCTTCCCATGTGTCTGAGACAAGGTAGTTTTGGTACAACACCCATTCCTTCTCATAAATGTGGGAAGCTAATAGTTCATCTACCTACTCCCTCCATTAACCACAATTCTAGAAAAATGGGTAATCTCGATTTTTCTTGATTATTAAATTGGCGAAGAAAAACTTCCTCCTTGATTTCCTCCCATGAATCATGATCTACCTTGGAAACCCCTTCAACAGTTATGCAACACTTTCCTTTCTACATTAGTAGCATAAATATTTACACTACCCTTTTAGTAAAATATGTTTACATTTACAAGTTGGGGGAAATAGGGGTATTACAGTATCAGAGTTGGTTACCTTCAGAACAGTTTGACCACTGGAAGGAAGATCGCTACAATGACACGTTGTAGATGAAATATTTTGACAACCTTGTTGAGCACTGTCCCAAGGATGTTGGGGATAATTCTTTCACAAAGTAGTGCACCCTACAGTAGTGCACCCTCTGAAACCCTAATCGTGTCAGTTCCTTCGTGCCAGTTGCAGTGCCAATTGCAGTGAAAGTTTCTATGAATTATTGGACAAAGTTTTTGTTTTCCTAGTGCGCCTTACCCTAGCACATATCTAGATATCTTTAGATTGAAAGTTGGAGAACTTTGAAGTTTTAGGAATAGTCATTGCCTTTCTTTATTTGTCGATGTTGTCTGAGATATTTACTTTTATAAGTCTAAATTGTATCACTATCTTGAGGGTGTTTGCAAGAGAAGGGATATTTTGTCTAAGCAAAAGATAGTGAAACTATAGAAGAAAACCCATGTGTTGGTTACTACTCTCTCTTCCTACTTCTTAGGCTGACCCAGGTTCAGATCTGAACAGCTTCCAACAAATCCCTCTAAAACTATCGACCCTCCCGGTAAACCAGAAGGCAACACAACACATAGAGTGTATTGCACAGTCTCACCTGAGATAGTTCTATAGGTGACTGCAAAGCTCAGATGCTTGCAGTCTAGGAAAGAGTGGGGATCTAGGATTGAAATTCATCTTTTTAATCCTTGATCTAGTTTTTCTTTCTATTCTTCTTACTAATCATTCACTTGTTAAGTCTATGCATTCATTCTAACATATCTAACATATAACATATCTCACATAGTTATCCATTCATCCATCATAGTCTAACTACTTACAAAAGGGAAATATGAAATCAATCACATCACATCACACAAATATTATCGTGGTTCACCCCCTCCTGGGCTACGCCCACAAAGATCTGGCTCTTAGGCTCTTTAATTATGGTTATGTAATATATGGTGCCACACACACTACAACTTCATTCATACCATCATGAAACATACTTCATGACCTTTCTAAGGATGAATAGACCACACCAACCTCCTCATCTTGTGATCTAAACCTCAAGGTCTAGTTATTTGACTCTCCTACAACTCAACACCTTACAAAAAGGTATCATATTCTACAGTCATTCTACTAACCAACCAAAATTGTATTCTCTAATATTCTCCCACAACAACCCCCAACCTAGACCTCCTAGGTACTTATTTATACTTATTTTTGGCTTATTATCCATTACAATCTATTACAAAAAACCTCACCCTAATGTGGTTAGGTTTCCCTGCATGCACGCCTTGCATGCTTTCCTCGCACGTGTTTTTTTTCCTCTTTTTTTGGTGTCGCTTTTCCTTTGTTTCCAACGCCTCTTTTCCTTTATTTCCAGCACGCTCCCATATTTTTCGACACTTCTTTAATTCCTTCAAAACTTCTTCAATTTCTCCCAAAATTCTCCTGCGCCAAAAAGCCCCAACAATGACATCGTGACTCGTCCTGAGTCACTCACAGACTCCAATATATTTCATTGTCTGTGCTAGTGCGTCGTACATCTCTACTATCCGCTAGCATTGCTCCTGAGCTTGGTTTCTCTTCTCATTCATGGCCTCTACCACCTGCATAGTGACTATTGGTCGTAGGATATCTCCCCATTCCAATCCTATTTGTTTGATGTGCACTTTCATTGCATTGATATCCATGACCAACTGCTCTACCTTCTCATGCAAGGGCTCCAACTAAGCCTGTCTTGCCATCTTCTGCACCTGTACTACCTTTTCCTCTACCTGTAGGTTCTTCATTTCTGCGGTAGTCTTGATCTTCTCTGGAAGTGACATTGTCCTTTGTCGCTGCTTGAAATCTGTCATTGTTGTGTGCAATTTATCTTCTTCCCCCCACAACTCTTGTAGGCTCCCATCCTCTAGTAGTTGTGTCCATAGTTGCATGATATTTTCCAACATCTATGTCATGTGTGATGTTCTCTGCAGATGTTGTCATGTCCTTCTCTCTTTGCGATCTGATGTCTAGAGGAGTAATAGGGATTGTGCACTCCTCCATTTCCTTGATCTGGTCTTTGTATTATTGCAAAGTCTACGCTATATTTCTCATATTCTCTTTCGAATACACTCCCTTTGATTCTGCGTTGTCTGAGATGGCTTGAAATACTACATGTATCTAGTTCTCCATTTCGTCCACTTTTTTTTGCACCATATTTTTCTCCTGCACTTCTTAGTTGATGACTTCCTTCAGTATAGTATTCTCCTCCTATGCTATCTATAAATTCGTCGCATTAGACCTTGCTCTGGACTGAATCTCCTACACGATGCTGACATGTAACTTATATAGTGTCTTTGTTGGAATCTTGGGAAAAGACAAGTCCAATGTCTTAATGTATTTTAAGGGATTTTCCCATGTCTCCTCATCAAGAAATAATATATCAAGTGTTAATATAAATTTGGCACTCATCTGCACTATGATCTCCATTGTTTCTTGAGAAGGGACTCCTTCCCTAGCCTTCATTGGCATGTCCTTATGTTGTTGTTCTTCCTGTATCTTCAACTGCTCCAACGCAGTTTTTACTTCCTGTACTTGGTCCAGAATTGAAGCCCTATGATTCTAGGAATTTTCCCACACCTGTGACAGTCTATCTTCCATTGTCATGGCTATCAGCTCCACATCATTTGTTGTCAATGATGTTTCCATTGTTTTTTTGTGGGCTTTCTCCTTCTTCCTGGAGCCGCTTGCTTGCTCCCATGTTCTCTTTATTTGGGCCTCTAACGGTTCAGATACCTTAGGCATCTCTATATCCATGCTTGTATCATGCACCATTTCTTCCTCCATAGATACCTCTTGTACCTTTGTTTATACTTCTTCTACATGCACCTGTTCTATCGTTCCTCTTGGTACCTGCGTTGTGCACGGTGGTCCTTGTGTAGAACCACGTTGTGATTTATTCTTTGTCCTACTTTTCTTTTGTATGGGACAACTTCCCCCCTCTTGAACTTGTGTCATATTCTTATTTTTTCTTGTGCCATTTGTGCATGTTTTCTGTGCAGGGACTGTTCTATCCTACATCCTAGTTTTTCCTCCTAAAAATGTCTTTGGGATCATTGGCGTTTTCCACTCTTCAGACCACTCCTGGACCTCCATATGGATATCTTGCATCATCATGTATTAATTCAACTGTAGCCACTCTTTGGTTGGGTCCCTCTTTTCCTATAGCCACATACTATGGCATGATGCTTGGAAATTCGTTATCTATCCAAACTCCTGGATAGTTTCTGGGGAAATTCTCCATGTGTCTTCCAACTTGTTTCGAATATCTGTTAAGTAGAGAGAAAACATGTTGTTGTTTATTTTCTTTTCCTTGGGATCCGTTGTGCTTCAAAGAGACGTGTAGCGCTTTGAGCCACAATTTCCTGTTCTCTGCAGGAACACATTGTATGTGGGTTCTTTCCATCCCACCAATGCAATGAGGATGATTAACCACGAGTAGTGGAATTCAGAGTCCCAATATTATGTGTCCTTGCAATCTTCCAAGAAGGAGTTCAATAGATAAGGGCCCCAACTCATC
>ML861169.1:12740-24324 GCA_009831015.1 Picea engelmannii | reverse complement strand
CTATAAAGGGGGTTCCAACATTTTCAAACCAAGGCATAGAAATAAAATCCCTTTGAAAAGGGAGTTGTGACCCCTTGGGGAACATCTCTAAGCATTTCAATTGTATCTTCTGATTCAGTGACCATTGAGATCACATGAATTGAAGAATTCATGTAACCAACTAGTGGAGGGAGTGAAAATGTACCCATCAATGATGAATTCTTGAACATACCAACACTAAAATTTTCATATACCACCTTGTAATTGTCCACCATCAAAATGTTTGAACTAATCGAGGTAGCTAGATCAAGCATGCAAAAATAAAAATGGTCGATGATAATGATTTATCCCTTATAAAAGAACCAAATCAACCAAATTATATATGATACTGTAACTATCAAGGCATATGTCCAATTGCATACCAACAATAATAGGTTTTAGTGTAATGGAGCATCAACAACTTCCACTTTGACTTCTACACTCTTACCCCCTAGTTAAAATGGGAAGGTAGGGATAGTTCCATGGGGTCTAAATGCATTCCCATCAAATGATTTTAAAAATGTGGATAAAGGAACCAAATTAGGATAACCAATGGATTTCCAACATGATACATATATGAGACAAGTGGAAGCCCCCTTGTCCACTACAGACCTAAAGATGTTCGAGATGTGTAATTATACTTTGATATAAAATGTGGCATTGTGTGAAAGTAGAGGATTCATTTATCCAAGTCAAAATTCATTAACCAATAATTAGAAGGATAGACCATGCCAATAGTAGATAAGAATTCTTTTTTTTTTGTGCAGGGAAACTCTGAAGAACTTCCATTGTGGACATGGCACAAGATGCTCGAGCTAGGTATTTGTTGAAATCAATTTTTGCTTCTGAAATTTCCCTCCCATTTTCTATTTCCCAACTTCTTTTTTCCATTTATTTTCCTTCTTCTATACCTACCCTCATTACCCTTTTTTTTCTCCCTTCTCTTTTTCCTTTCTAGTTACTATAATTAATCGTTTCTAAAAAAAATGGCGGGTTTACGAGTTGGTGGGATTTCGGATCCGCATCTCCATCCATATTCCCATATCATGAGTCTAACCGACCCCCGTGTTATTATGTACTTGACTATTTTTTTTGTAACCATGGTATCACATGTTCAAGCTTTCATATTCCAAGTTCTACGATATCCATTTTGCACCCAAATATCTATGATCTACATAATGACCGTCATACTTGTTGCGGGTGTCGAGCTCCTAACTATCTCATTTCTCCTATATTGAGTCTGCTTGACCACAGTGCAACACTTAGCCTATTTTCGATCGTTCACAATTGCAGGTTCCCGAGATGGAGGATTCACAAAAGTTCCCAAATTCAAATTTCTCTCGTTTTTCCCTGCCATCTTCATGCTTTTCCTAATACACATTTAAGTATGGTTTAATGCTAATAACTTATCATGCATGTTTCGTAAATATCATCATTAATAAATGAAGGGCTCAAGAATGTTTTACATTAAATTGCATTTAAGCATGATTTGCCAAAGGTTATATTATTGTTACCTCTTTGAGATGATTCATTACGAATTATTATCTAGTTTAAAGAACACTCTCGTCAACTTATGGCAACATCAACTCGAAAAAAGTTCTGTGGTGATACCTTGAATATTTTTGGGCGTGAAGACCAGAACTTTCAGTGGTCCAAAGCATATTATTACTATTCATCTCCATCTGCTAAAAAAGAAGTGATTTGGACATCCATAATTTCTCACGTAGGGTGTGTCCCTGAGGTTTTCGACTGCAAGGAACTAGTTTCATGGTGTGTTGATAAATACATACCAAGTCAATGAATCATACAACTCTGGGATTGTTCCCCCATCTCTCTTTCACCGCAAATATTTTGTAATATGTTGAATCTCCCTAAACCAACACTTACCTTCAAAGGAGAGGACTGAAAGAATTTCCTGAAAAATCATGACAATGGCCTGGACCTCTTGCCTGAGTTCTTGGAGAATCTGTAACACACCCACTACAGGAACTAATATTTTTCGGCTTTTTCCTTTTTTCCCCTGAGAAACAGAATCCTCAAATTCCTATGGGGCCTAATGTAGTCCCTACCATCCCTTATCCTTACCCATATGATCGTTGGCTATGAACACAGGCCTTACCAGAGAGCTGCTTCTAGCTTTCGTGATTTGGTAAATCACGATGCATGTGTTCCTCTGCTCTCTGGTCTCTCGAAGTGCCGAAATCCAAAAGGAACCAACAATTCATCACATCTAACAATGCCTCGGATTGAAACCTGGCATTCCACATTTTGGAGTTTCGCGTACCGAGTTTTCGCGATAGAAGAGGACAAGGGGTTCATACCCTTCGGTTTTCCAGATGTCGAAACACCGAAAACTAAATCTACATGCGCTAAGCCATATCGAGATTTCACAAGTCGGGAATTCAGAACTGGCATGTACCAGGGGCTTCCCTCTAGATATCCCAGGTGCCAAAATACCAAGACATCAAGACTTATCTGGGCTATTATTATTTTGGAGTTTCGCAAGTCGGGGTTTGGCGATGTGCACAGACAAGAGGTCTCGCACATAGGGTTCCCAAGAGCCAAAACTCTTAAGCCTGTGTTCATTTCTAAGCTCATTTCGAGGTTTCACAAGTCAGGACTTCACAACTGGTGAGTACAAGGGAACTGACCCATGGGTTTCCCGGGTGCCGAAACATCGAAACATCCAACTCTAGACACACTATTCCATTTTGGGGTTTCTCATGTCGGGATTTTGGGACTGGCGAGTACAAGAGACTTGCCTTTAGATATCCCGGGTGCCGAAACACCGAAACACCATATCTCATCCGCACTATTATCATTTCGAGGTTTTTCAAGTCGAGATTTACAGACTGGCGATTACAAGAGATCTTACCCTTAGGTATCCCTGGTGTCGAAACACCAAAACACCATATCTCATCCGCACTATTATCATTTCGAGGTTTCGCAAGTCGAGATTTCAAGACTGGCAATTACAAGAGATCTTACCCTTAGGTATCCCGGGTGTCAAAACACTAAAACACCATATCTCATCTGCGTTATTATCATTTCGGGGTTTCGCAAGTCGGGATTTTGGGACTGGCGATTACAAGAGATCTTGCCCTTAGGTATCCCGGGTGCCGAAACACTGAAACATCAAGACTCTAATCACACTACATTATTCTGAGGTTTCACAAGTCGGGATTTTGGGACTGACGAGTACAAGGGACTTGCCTTTAGATATCCTGGGCGCTGAAACATAGAAAAATCAAATTCTAATCACGCTATACTTATTTCGGGGTTTCGCAGGTCGGGATTTCGCATCTGGCGAATACAAGGAAAATGAACTTTGGGTTTCCCGGTTGCTGAAACTTTGAAACGCGAAGACTTATCCACACTAGACCATTTCGGGGTTTCATACTTCAGTATTTTTCCACTGGAGAGTACAAGGGAACTTACCCTTGGATTTCCTGGGTGTCGAAACACCGAAAGAACAAAACTCAGAGGGAACCATTCTTTCTGGTGTAAGGTCTCCAAACTTAGGCCATAAAATCCTTCAACGGATTCCTAGTTAATTATCACTAGGCTTGGGGACATGACTGGAAGACCTCCTTAACTTATCGAGCTATGAAATTTGCGACAGGGGCGAGGTAAGCAAGATATTTAATTAGATGGTAGTCCTTTCAAGGAACTCACTCCGACTCTGGAATAGTGAGGGAACTTTCCCGGAAGGGGGTGCCTTCGGGGAAATCCAACCAAGACATTACGTGAGTCAAGTAAACGGGACATATCTCCCAAGAACAGACTCAGAATCTGAACTTGTTCAATGTATATATATACATATATATGTATGAACCGAATATGGCCATACAAGTATAAGCATGCATCCGCCTTCTCCAATCAAACACACCAGACAAACACTTCTATACAGAAACCATTCATGAGTGTACAACCATGAGCATGCATTCTAGGAAAATTCAATTTGAAATACATGACATGAATACTTAGCAGAAAACACCAGGTGTAATGCAATTGCTGAGAGGCGTGCTCATTTCCACCCAACCGTAGGCTTAGCGACTCCAAATCGATTTACCACTAGCCACCCCCGAGCTAGACCATGATGCTTTGAGACTTAGTCTCTTACTTCCCACTCGTCGGATGTCCAAGATGCAAGTTACTCTCCTTCTCCTCTGCTCACGACTCACTGTATTTTCTGGAGTTCCTCTCGTTCTCCTTCCACCACTTCTGTCGCGCGTGTGTGTGTGTCTGTATCTGTATGCTCCATTCTCCCCCTCCTTCCACACTGCTTTCCTCCTACGAGGTTTTGTGTGGCACAAAATTCCCTCTTCGATGGTCAGGTCTGAGAGATTCTACGGATGGGTGGTTCACCCCATCCCCTCATTTACTCTTGAGGAGCCTCCCCACCTACCATCCGGGCGGGTAATTCATTTCGGGGTCTTAGAGTGAGCTTTGGTTTTCCCAAGCATGTACAAACCAGTATGATTTTGGTTCGGTGGAAGTTAACACAACCACTCCTGACCCCTTCCACCACCTCTCATCAACCATTGTGGTCTCTTTTTATCACATCCCCCCCTCAGCAGTTATGCAACATATATTTATACATAATTTACATTCCTCGGAACTTTTATACAAAGGTTCGTTAAATCAAACATTCACAATCTTTGAGTTTGCCATAGTTCTTGGCCAGTATAGTTATTTTTACAGACTGGGGGAAACAGGGTGTTACAATTCCCTCCCCCTTAAAGGAACATTGCCCTCTATGTTCTATCTATCGATATGACATGTATGTACAGGGGTAAACAAAATTGAATATGCTTGTTTCATGGCATCTTCCATTTCCCATGTAGCCTCATCTGGGACAAAATGTTTCCACTACACCTTTACCTATGCAATGGTTTGGTTCCTGAGCGGGGTTTCCTTTCTATCCAGTACGCATTGAGGTTATGGTAGGAATTATCCCTCCGATTCCAGCTGATCACAGACCAGTCAATTATATAATTAGAATCATGTACATATTTCTTCAATAATGAAATATGGAAAACATTATGTGCTTTTACTGTGGGAGAAAGTGCTAGCCTATAGGCTATAGGTCCCAGTCTATCTAGAAGTTAAAAGGGTGCACAATAATGAGGTGCCAACTTGGCACAAGCTCCCATCCTCAGGGAACTCTTCTTGGGCCTAACTCTGAGATATACGTGGTCTCTCGCCTGGAACTCTCTTGGAGTTCTCCTTCTGTCGGTGTAGCTTTTCTATCGGTTCTGAGAAACATTTAGATTTTGTTTTATCTGAGTCACTTGTTCCATTTCTTTCAACATGTCGGGTCCAATGGTAACTTTGTTTATGGGATTACTCCAACTAACTGGAGTGTTGCACTGCCTACCATAGAGGACTTCGAAAGGACTCATCTTCAAGGATTCTTGGTAGCCGTTGTTGTAGGTGAATTCCACTAGTGGCAGGTAGTCTTCCCACCTTTTGGGTTGATGCATTACATGCATCCTGAGCATGTCTTCTAATATTTGATTCACCCTTTTTGTGTGTCCATTGGTTTGAGGGTGATAGGCTGTGATAAATAGTAACTTGGTCTCCAAACCAACCATCAGTGATTTCCAAAATTTGGAAGTAAATTTCGTGTCTCTGTCAGACACGATCTCTTTCGACATACCATGCAGTCTAAATATCTCCTTCATGAATACATTGGCGATGTCTATTGCCTTACAAGTTCACTTGACGGGGATAAAATAAGCAGACTTGCTCAATTTATCCACCACTACCATGATGGCATCATTTTTTTTGGTCGAGGTTGGTAATCTGGTGATGAAATCCATGGAGATGGTTTCCCATTTCCATTCCGGGATTGGTAGAGGTTGTAATAATCCTGCTAGGTTTCAGTGTTCTGCTTTTACCTGTTGGCATTCTATGCATTTGGCTAAGTATTAAGCTATGTATTTCTTCAATCCAGGCCAATAGAATTGTTTCCTGGTGGCCATGATCATCTTCCGGTATCCTGGATGGCCAGTATAGGGTCTTTTGTGCAGTTCATCCATTATGAACCTCTTCAAGTCATCACAATCTAGGATATACAATCTGTTTCTGTAAGTGAGCAAACCTCCTTCCATCATCTAGTATCCTCCATACTTTATCCTTGTGGGTTCTTGTTGTAGGTATGAGGTCACGGTCTAGAAGAATGTGTCTATCTCTTGTGCATTTATGACTCTTTCCTTGACATCCGTCTCGCAGGTGCTTACCACTGCCAGGTGAATTGTTTTCATGCTTCTACTAAGGGAATCAACCACCCTATTTTCCTTTCCCTTAATATGTTTGATTTCAAAATCAAACTCGCTGAGGAGGGCCATCCACCTATCTTGTCTAGCATTGAGCTTTGGTTGGTCAAACAGATATCGCAATCCACAATGGTCTATCATAAGTACAAACTTTCTTCCCAGGAGGTAATTACTCCACATTTTTAAGGTGTGCACTATGGCGGCCAGCTCTAGATTGTGGGTCACATAGTTGACCTTGTGCTCATTCAATTTTTGGGACTCATAATAGACCACACTTCTTCCTTGCATAAGGACTCCTCGGAGCCCTTCCTTATAGGCATCTATGCACACGAGGAAGTTAGCCTCAGAATCGGTGATCTTCAGCATGAGTGCGTGGGTTAGTAGATGTTTCAAGGTTTGAAATCTTTCTTCACATTTTTGTTTCCACGTGAATTTTGTCCCCTTCTTCTGGAGGGTAGTGATTGGACACCCAATCTTGGAGAATCCTTTTATAAATCTCCTATAGTATCCTTCTAAGCCCATAAAGGATATGATATCCGAAATGTCCTTCAGGGTAGGCCATTCCATGACCGACCTGATCTTATCAGGTTCTACTGCTACCCCTTCTTCAGATAGGACATGGCCCAAGTAATGTATTTGCTTTTGGAAAAAGTCACACTTGCTAAATTTGGCATAGAGCTGATGTTCTCTTAGCACATGAAGCACAAGCCTAAGGTGTTCCTCATGTTCCTCTCTATTCTTGGAGTAAATTAATATGTCGTCAATAAAAACCAACACAAATTTGTCTAGGACTTTGCTGAGCACATTGTTCATCAAGCACATAAAAGTGGCAGGGGCATTCGTCAATCCGAATGGTACTACCACAAACTCATAGTGACCATATCTCGTCCTGAAGGCAATTTTGTGGATGTCTTCTCCCTTGATTTGAAATTGATGGTACCCAGATCTTAGGTTGATGGTACCCAGATCTTAGGTCAATCTTCAAGAAGATAGAGGCACCTCCCACTTGATCGAACAAGTCATCAATCCTGGGTAAGGGGTACTTGTTCTTTATGGTTACCTTATTGAGTTGTCTATAATCTATGCACAGTCGGAGGGTACCGTCTTTCTTTTTCACAAACAGGACTGGTGCTCCCCATGAAGACACGCTGGGTTGGATATAGCCTCTATCCATCATTTCTTTCATTTGTAATTTAAGCTCAACTAGCTCAGGTGTGCTCATCCTGTAGGGTGTCCTAGACACTGGCACCGCTCCTGGTGCAAGTTCTATTGAGAAGTCAATGTCCCTTCTCAGAGGTAGACCCGGTACCTGTTCCAGAAATACATCTCTATATTCTCTCAGCGTGGGGTGGTCTTCGAGGCTTGGTTTGTCACCTTCAATTGTTTTCAACACCTGTATTGCATATAGTGTACATCCTTTTCTGCAATACTTTCTTATTTGAAGATATGATATTTGTCTCACTGAGACAGGTTTTTGGATCCCTTGAAGGGTTATCCTCCTTCCTTCTTCACTTACGCATTCCAAGGTTTTATGGTAACAATCAAGTTTGGCTTTATGGGTGGATACCCAGTCCATACCAATCAACAGAACATATGATCCCAGGGGTAATATGTTAAGGGTTGCTTGGGCGAGGAATTCACCCATAATGAATTGGCAGGCTGGTATGACCTCTGCTACCCTTATTTTGGTGCCAGTGGCTAACTATACCAACCATGGCTTGGCATTTTTATGTGGCTATAGTTTACATTTATCAACAGCCTTAGGGGCTATATAACTCAAAATTGAACCAGGGTCAATCAAAATAGACACTAGATGGTTGGTGATCATACCATTGATTTCCACCACTAAAGCTTAGTGGTCTGCTTGGTTATTATCCAAGGCTGCATAAATTTGCAGCACACTCCTGACCACGTCATTGATGGTGGTAGCTTCTTGAATGTTGTAAATTCTTCGGTTGTTCTGTTGTCAGTGCGGGCAGTCCCTCAGTAGATGTTCTTCTCCACAACCCCAACATTTCAAAGGTTCTCTCTTTGGGTTATCAGTCTTTACTAGGGTAGATCCAGAAAGTTTATTTCCGCTCAAGGAGGGAAAGTTCTACTGGTGTACACTTCAGGCTGGGAAGCTCATCCTTGAGTTCTTTTTATAGTCCTTAAATCTTGGGGATTTAAACCCCCTTTTCTGGAATCCTGAACTATTCTTCTGCTTCCAGACTTCACGAGGTCCTATCCGGTGCCCAAGCTATTCATAACAATATCTTTCCTTTCTGATAGTATCTTCTAGGGTCTTTGGTTTTTCAAATTCAATCATGTTCTGATAGTCCTTAGGTAGTCCACTGATGAATCGTTTCACCTTTACCTTTTCTACTTTTATGTAGGGTACATACCTTAGCAACTTGAGGAATCTGCTGATATATTCCTCTATGGTGAGTTGCCCCAGCTTGAGTTCATAGAATTCTTTAGTCTTTTCATCGAAATATTTTTCCGACAAATACTTCTTCCTAAAGTATTTCTCAAACTGTTCCCAAGACAGGTCTTGTTCGTGAATCCATTTTACATTCTTAAGGTCTTTCCACCAAATGGAAGCCTTTCCATTCAATTTGAAAGTGGCGACTCGGGCCTTCAAGTTTTCTGGGAAATCATGGACTTTGAAATACTTCTTTAGTCCAAGCAACCAGGCCTCCACTTCCTCTCCCTTCTTTATTTCACCATCAAAGGAGGGTGGTTTGGCCTTCTTGAACTCTTCAAGATTATGATTTTTGGAAAGTTTTCACGTCTTTCGATTTCTTTGGGAATGAGAACTAGTTCGGCTGCTACAAGATCCCTCCGAGTCACCAGCCTCCTTTCCAGAAGAATCGTCCGATGCTTTTCCCTTATCTCTAGGGTGGACCTTTCTCGAGGTGCTCCTCTCAGTGTGGCCACTGACATGACCACGTTTCTGTGTCTCAGGTTCATGTTGCAATTGCCTTTGTATGTCGAATAATCTCTGTAGTAAAACTGCATTAATTTATGTTTGCTTCTCTTGCTCTTTTATGATCCTTTCGTTGTCAACCTTGCAGCTCTGTAATTCGACCATGAGGCTCCTCACAGTCTCAGCTAGATCTGGAGGGGTCCCTACCACCCTCCTTTTGTTAGACTCTTTGTCTCTATTGTGGTATCCCTCCCCCACTTCATGGTGAGTTACAATTCTATACGTGTGAAATTTCCCGCGGTTGATCGTCTGCTTGTGTGCAAAATAAAAATGCTTGTTGTTAGTCAATATTCATATACATTCATAACCCGCACAATATTCATATTTTTCACATGCATACATACAATAGGGGTTTTTCATTCTTAACTTCGACTTTTGATTAAGGGGGTTAAGATAGAGGGTTACTCCTGTTAAGAGTGCTTCGAAAGGAGTCTTTGAGAAACCCGTTCATGAGCCCAAGCAGGCCAAGTGTTGTAACCATGCTTTGATATCAATTTGTAACGCACCCACTACGGGAACTAATATTTTTTGGCATTTTCATTCTTTTCCCCGAGGAACAGAATCCTCAAATTCCTATGGGGCATGATGCAAACCCTACCATCCCATATCCTTACCCATATGATCATTGGCTATGACCATAGGCCTTACCATAGAGGTTCTTCCATCTTTCACGATTCATGAAATCGCGATGCATGTGTTCCCCTGCTCTCTGGTCTCTCGAAGTGTCAAAATCCGAAAGGAACCAACAATTTGTCACATCTAACAATGCCTCAAATTTGAAACCTGGCATTCCACCTTTCGAATTTTCATGTACTGGGTTTTCGCAGTAG
Organism: Picea engelmannii; assembly: GCA_009831015.1. Classification (NCBI taxonomy): domain Eukaryota; kingdom Viridiplantae; phylum Streptophyta; class Pinopsida; order Pinales; family Pinaceae; genus Picea; species Picea engelmannii. Next base: position 14,227 of record ML861169.1, on the reverse strand, counting down.
AAGAGGATGAGGGGTTCATACCCTTCGATTTTTCGGGTGTCGAAACATTGAAAACCAAATCTACACGCACTAAGCCATATCAGGATTTCACAAGTTAGGAATTCAGAACTGGCGTGTACCAGGGGCTTGCCTCTAGATATCCTGAGTGTTGAAATACCGAGACATCAACCCTTATTCGCGCTATTATTATTTCAGAGTTTTTCAAGTCAGGGTTTCGTGATATGCGCAAACAGGAGGTCTCGCACTTAGGTTTCCCGGGAGTCGAAACTTCTAATCCTGTATTCATTGCTAAGCTCATTTCAGGGTTTCGCAAGTCAGGAATTTGTGACTGGCGAGTACAAGGGAACTGACCCTTGGGTTTCCTGGGTGCCGAAACACCGAAACATCTAACTCTAGACACGTTATGCCATTTCGGGGTTTCGCAAGTCAGGATTTTGGGACTGGCTAGTACAAGAGACTTGCCTTTAGATATCCCGGATGTCGAAACACCGAAACACCATATCTCATATGCGCTATTACCATTTCAAGGTTTCTTAAGTCGAGATTTCAGTACTGGCGATTACAAGAGATCTTACCCTTAGGTATCTCGGGTGCCGAAACACCATATCTCATCCGCACAATTATCATTTCAGGGTTTCGCAAGTCAGGATTTCGGGACTAGCGATTACAAGAGATCTTACCCTTAGGTATCCCGGGTGCTGAAACACTGAAACACCATATCTCATCTGCGCTATTATCATTTCAGGGTTTCACAAGTCGGGATTTCAAGACTGGTGATTACAAGATATCTTACCCTTAGGTATCTCGGGTATCGAAACACTGAAACATCAAGACTCTAATCACGCTACACTATCCCGGAGTTTTGAAAGTCAGGATTTTGGGACTGGCGAGTACAAGGGACTTGCCTTTATATATATCGGGTGCCAAAACACTGAAACATCAAATTCTAATCACGCTATACTTATTTCGGGGTTTCGCAGGTCGGGATTTCGCATCTAGCGATTACAAGGAAACTAACCTTTGGGTTTCCTGGTTGACGAAACTCTGAAACGCTAAGACTTATCCGCGCTAGACCATTTTGGGGTTTCATACTTTGGGATTTCGCCATTGTACAGTACAAGGGAACTTACCCTTGGATTTCCTGGGTGTCGAAACACCGAAAGACCAAAACTCTGAGGGAACCATTCTTTCTGGTGTAAGGTCTCCAAACTTAGGCCATAAAATCCTTCAACGGATTCTTGGGTAATTATCACCAGGCTTGGGGACATGATTGGAAGACCTCCTTAACTTATCGAGCTATGAACTCTGTGATAGGGGCAAGGTAAGCTTATATATTTACTTAGACAATAGTCCTTTCAAGGAACTCACTCCGGCTCTGGAATAGTGAGGTAACTTTCCCGGAAGGGGGTGCCTTCAGGGAAATCTAACCAAGACATCGCGTGAGTCAAGTAAACGGGACAGATCTCCCGAGAACAGACTCGGAATAT
>WSFP011412511.1:0-24324 GCA_009831015.1 Picea engelmannii | reverse complement strand
ATTAGGAAATGCATCTATAGTTTGATAATCCATTCCAATGTATTTCATAATGGCATGCAAACCTCAATATGTGCGAGGTAAAATATTTGACAATGGTAACAAAAATTCACCTAACAATCTACAACATAACAAATAACTAGTTAATGTACGAATATTAATCGTAAAAATTGCATTCTTATTTTACACATTAATTGACACTAAAAACAAATAGAAAAAAGTCAACATTTATGTATAATATGAGATGAAACATATTACATACCTTAGGATCTGTGTCATACAAGTATTCGACAAATTATTCATAACCTTTAAGTTCACTAGCAACAATGTAGCAGAGAGAAGATTTGCTCTTGATCCTTCATAAAGTCGTTTATTTGCCTTTTCTAATAGAGGTTCATCATAAATACCGGCATTGTCCCCATCCTCATCCGGCTACGAAAACAAATCTTGTATCATTTGATTTGTCCCATCATCTTCTTCCATGGGATCATTAACTTGATTTGTCCCATCATCTTCTTCATGAGATCCACATGCACTTGGTCATGATGTTCCTCAGCTTGTACAACATCATTTCTACTAATACTTGGTGCAATATTCTGGGGAAAGTTAGAGGGAAACTCTAACTTTATAATAGAAACAATCATGCAAAATTAGTGTATACTATAACAAACATTCAAACAATATATACACATATATATAATTTTATAAAAAATTGACAAAATAAAAAAGATAATGAATATATAGATAATTACCATAATAAAAAAAGATAATGAATATATAGCTAATTACCATGGGAGGATATTCATTTGATCTGTCATCAATGTGCCCATATTTCCTACAATGTTTTGTAGCTGTTGCTATTAAAATTCTTATGGGACGTATGGGGCAACATTTTTGGCAAGGGAAATAACATCTACCATCACCCTTTTCACCCGCTTTACTTTTTTCCCCACCTCTAACTGTATTCTATGACATTCTTCTGCACAAAATTACCCTTTCAGAACCGTCGTTGTTATAGCAATATTGTCACAACATCTTTAAATCGTCAAATATTTATAAGTCAATTTAGGTCACCATCGTCGCAATTGCAACAAACGTGACCTAAATATTACTCTTTTTTTTACCTATTTATTTGTTATATTTAGGTCACGTGAACGACAACGGTTATAGAAGTGTATTCATCGTTCTTGCGACAAATGTTATAATGGTCAAAAGTTAGCATCACTCTTGCGATGAAAACACAAGTTTGTCGAAATTGAGATAGTAGTCCACCATCTTGAAGATCGTTGCAAAACCAACGATAGTTTGTGTCTATTGATAGAGAGACTAATACGGGGTGGATTTAGATCAAAATTGAAAAATTGAACTTTTTCTCTTGAATTTTGCGACGAAAGAGTACTTTCGTCACAAGTAATCATCACAATTTTTCCAATATGTAGTAGTGTCTAGAGTGGTATATTTCCATTGGAATAACACTTCCTTGATGGGGAACTGACAGAGATGAAACCCTCATTGGTCCTATTACCATATAGAGTTTTCACTAGAAATTTGGTTATTTTTACGGTCTATTTTGCAGCACTATGAATTAGGAGATTCAACAGCGCCAGCTTCCTAAAGTACCAAGTTTCAACATTTTTTATTAAGCAAGAGCATTTGATCCTACATATGAGTCAAATAACAAAATATTAATTCATTCCCATCATTACATTTTTTTCATGATAAAGTATTTCAAATTTCTCCTAGCTCGGTGCTACAAAAACTGGCACTTTTAGACAGGCACTACAGAAACTGCTACAAAAACTCTGTTCTAGGACTGTTGAACTAGTATTTTTGACCAATTTACTTCCAGAATGATTTTCGGGTGAACTAGGATGAAATTTCAAAATTAAAAGGAGGTTATTGTCAAGCACGGACCCAAGAACATTAACCTTTTTTATTTTTCACACAGGTGTCACAGATTGGGATATTCAAAGGAATATTTGAGCCCTATTTTTCAGTTTTCATGATTTCCTATTTGAGACATGTTGTTGCAACATGTATTCCAGCTAGTTGGAGATGCCTTTCAAGAAACCAAGAGAGGTTTTTATTTAGAACGAGCTTATCTAAAAAGATCGTTGTCATATTTTACACATATATTATATTTTGAGAATTACAAGTGGTGTTTTGAAGCCTATTTTTCAGAATTTCACCTCCTAAAAAGCAAGAAATCAGTTAAAACATGTCATTTTCTGTTTGTAGTTGTTTCTATTGTGGGAAAGAGGATGTAATTCAAATTATAATTCTATCATCCCTATCTAGGCTATCAGATAGGCACTAGAAGTCATTAGAGAGGTTGTTCTGGGAGCTTCTTGGGCTCTTCTCAACTTTGGGAAGGGAAATTCATACAAATTTAATGAAGGCCATGTCTATTTATTTATGAGATTAATACAACAAGCTTGTTTATGGCTTATGATTCATCACGGTGCTTATGTTCATCCTGTCTCTTCCCTATTTTATTTGTTATCTTACAACAATTTTCTAAGAGTAGTGTGACTAAAATTTATCCTTGTTTGGTGCTCCTTTCACCATAGAATATGCTTGTTGTGTGTTTCTGATTCTCTGTTCTAGAATTCATCCATTACTATATGTTCTCCTTCAACTATCAAATTTATTTGTTTATTCTTCTGCAACTTTATATATATATTCATCCATTGTTAGGTGCCTCTTATGTAGTTGAATTTGTTAATATGTTCAATAGTTTTCCTCACAAGATTCATCCATCTCTAGGTGCTTTGTTAGGTAGCCATCCTCTTGTTTCATTCCTCTAAAATCTTCCATGAGAGATTCATCCTCTGCTAGATGCCTCTCATTATAGTTGGCTTTCTCCTCTCTCTCAATTTCATTTTATTACCTCAACTTGCTAAACATGGTGCCTATTTGCCTCAGTTTTATAGGGAGGCTTTGAGTCTATGTTAAGTTGTAAACCATTGATATTCTTTCCCTAAATCCATTTCCTAATGGTTTTTCTCCCTTTCCTATCCTCTCAACCACCAACATTTATAAAAAAAAAATTGCTCTTATCATAAATCTAACTTTCTGAGTATTATTATTGAGTATCCTTGAGTGTGAAAGACTTTTGGTTATTGAGAGAGCCCTCTTTGATTTTATAAGGTCAGAATACAGTCTAAAGTAGGTTGAAATGGTTACCTTTAGGATTTCCTACCAAAACCATAGGAAAATCATAGAGTGATAACAAGTCCAATATGGCTTGTGGTTGTAACCAGATGGAACCTTTTTCATCCAACTTAGGGAGACTGGTTTGAGTTTGGTACTTAGTTCCTGTTAGCACTGAGTAAATTGTTTTGGTTGAGGAAACAACCTCCAAAGGTAACCAAAAATCTCTTAAGATTTGGGTACTAGCCTACTAAGTTCAAAGAGGTCTCTCTCTTGTCACTTAGTCTATGATAGATGGTTTTTTCTTGATAAAACAATGGACAGGGTTTAAAGTTTTGAGTGGATTTAATAAAGATTTGTTGGCAAGGAGGAGAATGATTCTTTTTGGCTATGGGGTCAAAACTTGAAAATGAATGAAACTAATGTTTGGTAGATAGAACCTCTTAGAGGATCGAAGGCTAAATTAGGTGGATAAACCCTTCCGTGTTGAATTTATTGTAGGGGGTGAAAGAGGAAAAATGCAACACATAACAGAATCAGAGCACCATATAGATGAATTTTGACTTAGCTAGGAAGAAAGAATAGAGTTTAAATTCTTTGAGTCTAGAGCACCATTTAGATGAATTCTAAACTCTTAAATATCAATTTAAACGGAATAAAAAATGAGATGCAAGTAGGGACACAAGAGATACATACAAAATATAAGAAACACACTGTCATCTCATCACCATTAGAGTCATTCTCATAAAGGTTCAAGACTTTTGCATTTTCATTTAATTCATATTAAAAATTTTACAATGAAGATAAAAAATACTATAGTTCTACCAAATTGCCCCTTTCTTTACATAAAAATGATGAAATATATAGAAGCCTATTTGATAAACTAGTCTACTAGGAGTCAAGCTCCAACTGAATACAATAGTGGATCTAGTTACATTGGAAGAGAACAACTCCAAAATGACTTTACTAAAAATAGTAAGTCTCTTTTGACCATATTTAATGCAAAACAAAATGTATCTTATACAATCAAATATCCTAGCAAAATTCAATTATGATGTGTGGATGAGTCATTAGGTGCATATGGAGACCCCTTTGAGACAATTGGTGCATTGTTAGGTAGCCCTGTCACCTTTGTGTAGCAGACTGGAGCTAGTGCTATGCAAATGCTACCTACATCGTTTGCATAACATGCTTGGTTTTCATGATACTTGTGCAAATCGAAGTGGCAGCTACCGATTTGAAACTTGATTTGACCTCCATTATGGTACATCAATGATTTTATACTGTCCTTTTCAACCATATTTGTCTACAACATTTGTGTTATGAGGACGCACTACGCAAGTGATTTGTATGATAGTTTACCAGTCCAAACAACTTCTATGTGAAGGAAATGTTTATGCTGTCTTCCTTGTGAAACCTTTCTCCAATATCAAAATGCATGTTTTCCACATCTATTATGACATGAAAAAAACTTGAGATGGTCACACACCCAAAAATACAAAAATGTGAAATTCTTCAATCATATCTCAGCTACTTTTTCAAGTAGCTCTAGTCTTCTTTTGGTTTCATCATTCAATTACATATTTAGTTTAAGGTACTTTTTTTATTTCCTTAGTGTTAATCAGGTATGATTTTAGAGGCTAAATTTCGCTCATGGGATAATTTTCCATGTTTTTTTCCAAAAATATATTCTCTATTCTAAAAATGATTCACCCAAATTCTATAGGATAAAATTATTTTACCTTAAAAATCGCCAAAAAATGATACAAACTATATAAAATCCCTATAGATTTGAATATTTTTATAAAAATATCGCCAAACATGTATAGTTGGCATATGAAGGATCAATAACATTCACCAAGGTTTCCACATTTTAAAATAAATCTCCATCCTTAAAATCATCCCTAGTGTTAAGTTTTGTACCTTCAAGTTTCCTACTTTCCTGAGCAACATTGCATTTATTTTTAGTTTGGATTGTTCGTTTGAAAGGGATGAATAGGTATGATCTATGGCTAGTTTGTATTCTTGAAAATGCTTCATTAATGATTCCTTTGATATCATTTTTTCTTCCCTAAGCTGAATAATCTGGTCTTGAGCTTCCCTTAATTGCTTGTTGATCCATCTTATGTTCTTTTCTCCTTGCGTGGGTGAAGTAGGAGGTATTTCACTTGGTGCTAGTTTTCCCTGTACCACTAAACAGTTCTTCCTGGATGAGGATCTTGTGATAAGTGTTTTGGGCTTGGCTACAACTGTTGTCTTAGGGATTTGCATGAATTCCTTCCCCTTTGACCTTTTATTCTTGGGCTCTGTCTTGTTTTGTGGTGTTTCTTTCTCATAATCCTCTCAACTAGCTTCCTTTTCAATTTTCTATTATCTTGATAAAAATGAGCTATCACAGTTGAGCCTCTCTGAGTTGTTTCATTCCCCTAAATTATGATTCTTTCTCTCCTTCTTTGTTTTGGCCTTCATCTATCTCCTGAGTTGCAACCTCAACATATTTTTTCTACAATGTAGCTGTAGAAATTCTTCTATTTGTTGACCTTATGGTTGGCCTTTTGGGTGTCTGGGTCTCTTTTGGTTCATCAGTAAATAATATCTTCCTACCCTTTTTTGGAATTGGATGGCTTGGAGGAGAGACTTCAACTTCATTTCCTTTTCCTTTCTCTGCAACACTTTCTCCCTTTTGACCTAAGCTGTAAGGAGACAATCTTTCAGTAGACAATGGGGTATCTCTTTTGGGGTCCAAGGGAATATTGGTTGAGGAAAATAAAGAATCCCAATCTCTGTTTAGCTTTTTGAGTTCCTAAACAACTAATAGCTTCACTATGGAAAATTGGAACAAGCTACTCTTAAGTTGTGTAAATGTGTTGAACCTGTATAGAATAGATATAGCTAGAAAATACCACACACATTTGCAGAGAAAAATTGAGAAAGAAGAAGAAAGAGAGAAAGAATAGAATAATTCTCATTAACCGTAATGAATAATGAATAGTTTACACATGATATACTTTGTATAACTCAACCAATGTGCATTGGAGGTGAAGCCAATGCACCATAGTGGTGGTCTAGAGTGATCTGGACACACACTAGTAGTTACGAGAGTGAACTTCCACCTAGTCTAGTCTCTCAGGAAGTTACGGGAGTGAACTGCCACCTAGTTGAGTTAACTAGTCTACCAGTCTTCAGTTAACTGACTGAAACAACGTGAAGTGAGGAGGAGATTAGGGAATCATGGGTAGTGCTCTAGTCTGGTGATGATACAAAGAAAAATTTGAATTAGTTGGTGATGATCCCAATTTTGCATGGTGACAAAACCAATGCATCATCTAGACTCCACTCAACTAGTCAAACTGAAGTGAAAACTGAAGAGAATATTCCCCTAGAGGAATATTCTCCTTAAACTTTAGGAGAGTGGATAAATACTAATAAACATAGGAAAAAACTTAGGAAAAATAAATCCTAGGTGTGTGTGAAGTAACTCCAACACCCCCCCTGAACATCACTATGGTGAAAATAAAAAATGGGTCCCAACAACAAGGCCATGTTAGGCACCCAAATAAAAAATATACACTAAAATAAAGTGAGGAAAGAGGTAAAACCTCATGGGAAAAACCCTCCCTCAAGGTACTATGTATGTAAAAAGAAGAATTGACAGTTGCTAGGAAACTATGTCCTTCACTCCAATACGACTTCATAGAGAATGGAACTTCCGCTCAATAAATATCTTGGTGAAGATGTATGTTGTTTGTTCTGTTGAAGGAAAAAATTGTAGGTCGATGATCCCCTCGTGTAATAAGTCCCAGATGTATTGCATGTGGATCTTAGTGTGCTTCATCCGCTACCTCTAAATTGGATCTCTGCAGAACTTTAGACTGCTCTGGTTGTCACACCAGATGACGATCAAATGATGAAACTGAATGCCCAACTCAGTGATAAAATGTTGTAGCCACATAGTCTGAATAGTTATGTTAACTACCCCTCTATACTTTGCCTCGATTGAAGAAATATAAATAGCATCATGCTTCTTTCTTGACCAACAGATAGGTCTGAAACCAAGACTAAGTGAGTAACCAGATGTGGACTTGTGATCAATGTTATCTCCATCCCAGTCAGAATAAGTGAACCCAATGAGATCTAATGTAGAGTCTACGGCATAATGAATCTTAAAGGTGATGGTGCCTTGTATGTATCGAAGGATATGATTTTCATCCTTCCAGTGTAGCCCATGCGACTCCTGCGTGAACCTGAAAACTATGCCAACTACATAGGAGAGGTCTAGTATGGAGTGTGTGAGATACAACTAGCTCCCTACTAGTTTTCTGTACAGTGTGTTTTCAACCAATGGAGTGTCCTCGCCATCCTCAAGTTTGAGTCCTGATAGGGAAGGAGTTGGATCAGACTTGCAGTCTGTCAAGTGAAATATCTCAAGGATATCTTTTCCATACTTGGCCTGAGACAGTTTGATAACTGATGCATCCTAAATGGTATTGAGTCCAAGGAATAAGTGTAGTGGACCCATGCCTGTCATCAAGAACCTGTCATGTGGAATCCTCTTGACTACAACAATCGCTGAAGTCGAGAAACTGGTGATAAAAAAATTATCAACATACAAAATTAAGAGTAGAAGTGAATCAACTGTCCTGAGCATGTAGACATTTGGGTCTGATTTACAACGTACAAAGTTCTGTGACAACAGTTAGGAGTCCATATTGGCATACCATTCCCTTAGAGCCTGCTTGAGTCCATAAATATATTTTTTCAGTCGACAGACCAAAGATGAGTCCTGCATAAATCCCTGGGGATGCTCCATATATATCTCCTCAGAGAGATCATCGTGATGAAATGCATTCTTCACATCCATATGATGGACTTCCCATCCCTTGGTTCTTGCAAAGGAAAGTGCTAATCGTATACAATCCATCTTCTCTACGGGAGTGAAGGTCTCATCATAGTCAATGCCATGCACCTGCTGAATGACTTTGGAAACAATCATGGCTTTGTATCTTCTAATATTTCCATCTGTTGTTCTCTTGGTACTATAGAACCATATGAATCTAACAAGTTCCTTCCAGAAGGAAGGGGAACCATATCTGAAGTCTGTTTCTTGAGGAAGGAGTTGTACTCCTCCTACATGGAATATTCCCAAAAGGGATTTCCAACAGCCTCGCCATAAGACTGTGGATTTGAAGACTGAACCAAGAAAATATGCTTAGATGTCAATGGTTCAGTGGTAGTGAGTGAAATAGGAGGATCCTTGAAATAATATCAAGTACTCCTAGTATCAGTTGGATCACCAACAAGATCTCCTGCATCCTAAAGAGTAGTTTGGGCCCACTTGGGCCTGTACTATGGCTCTTCATCTACATTTGGATGCATTGACTCTACATCTGACTGTATCGAATCTGTATCGAATCTATATCTAGATCATCTAAATCCTCTGAATCAGAACTCTCATCTGAAGAAGAGTAGAGATGTTCATTCTCATCATCTCAAACAGGTGGAAGAATGAAGGTGTCTACATGTGGCCAAGGATGATTTTAAGGATGGAAATTTATTTAAAATGTAGAAACCTTGACGAATCTTACTAATTCTTCAAATGATAACTATAAATGTTTCTTAATATTTTTGTAAAAAAGTTTGGTGATTTTTAAGGTAAAATAATTTTATCCTATAGAATTTGGGTGAATCATTTTTAGAATAGGGAATCTTCTTTTGGGAAAAACCTTGGAAAATTATCCCATGAGCGAAATTTAGCCCCATCCTTGCATGCGGCTACTAAGGTTCATGCGAGACTGTAATGTCCCTTTCCAAATAGGAGCTCCAGAGAGGAGGATTAATGGTCTAAACTACCCTGTTAGACTACAGCCATGGCCAAAGAGGGGTAAACAGGGTTACTAGAGGTCACTCCAGTCACATGTGTTATATTCGGAAAGTGACATTGAGTTAAAAAGGGTTAAAAGCTCTTTTAAGTCATTATGAGCTAAAAATAAAAGTCAATAGTGAATAAGGGTTTCAATAGTGATTTAGGGTTTTGGAAGTCAACAATGAATTAGGGTTTCAGCATGATTTAGGGTTTTGGAAAGATATAAAGGAAGGGTCAGTGACCTAATTCATCATTATGCAGATTATGAATTGTCATTGAGGAGAAGAGGCACATCTCAGGAGAGATAGTTCAGTGTATTCCAAGAGGAAGACACCGGTTGGCTGATTTTGGTGTTGAAAGACACACCCTAGTCACCGGGAAGATCATCCAGGTCTTCCATCATTCTTCATTGATTTTGCAGTGCTCCCATATTCTGGGTATTATATTTTAGTTGCTTATTTGTATTCCGGCTAAGATCCTTTTGTCTTTTGATCTAGTCGAGTGTCGTTATTTTATTCAGCCGCAGTTGCTTATTTATATTCAGGCTAAGATTCTTTGTATGTTGATATAGTCGAGTATTGTCAGTTATTCAGCTGCATTTGGCCATTTTGTAATCCATAGAGATGTCATAATACAAACTTTGTAATCCTTTTTCATGTTTATTATTTGTATGATCATTTATATGTTGTAAACCTTTGATCCTACACACACATTAGCAACGTTTCCTAGACTAGCCAAGTCAGGAACATTACAGTGGTATCGAATATTTAGTCCTGCCAGCCTGTGACTAAAGAAAATGAGTGCAACAGAAGACCCATAGGGTCGTGAACACGTAGGTGATGAATATTCCACTTACAATAGGCATCGGGAAAGAAGGCATAGGCCTGATTTCCCTCATTTTCCTCCTAGCTCGGAGGAAGAGGAAGAGGCACATAGAGAAGTAGAGAGAAGGGAAGAGCATGAGGCTAAGCATGGGGCAGAGAGGATGCCAGGATATAGATATGAGCGATCAGAGGGTAGTGGAAAGGCCCTCGTAGATCGAGAGGCAACTTTCATGTAGGTTATCAACGATATGTTAGCTAGTCAATGGACCATGTCTCAGTCCTTGGCACAAGTGGTTGATAGATTGGATAGAGTGGGCACCCTAGATACACAAGTCTCGCATGCAACACCGGGGAACTCATGAGTAGGTAGTAGGCCCTAGTCACTCTCTCACACATACAACTCTGCGAGTAGGATTCCTAGACCATTGTTTCCCAGTTTCTAGAGGGCACCCCCGTTAGCAGCACTGCCACCGATAGCACAGAGGCCACCCACTCATGCCAATGACATTGCAGAGTATAGGAGGGAGTACGCAACATTGGGTTGTGAAGTCCATCAGGACATGACCTTAGTCGAGTACTGTGGACTTAGACTCAGGAACCTCTCCAGAGAGTCGTAGAGTGGAGGACCACAACAACAACAGGGGCATAACCTCGATTTCATCTAAAAAGTTGGGAAACTCACCATCCCTTCTTTCGAAGGATCATCCAAATACACTGCCAGAGCTTGGGTACAAAATCTAGACACGTATTACAAGCTCAACCAGATGACCAAGACAGAGGCCATCAGTTTTGCGACCTTACACTTGGAGGGTGAGGCATACGAGTGGTGGTATCATGGACTTGTGACACTGGGTCACAGTCACATCACCTCTTATAGGGAGTTTATAGATATGCTCATGGACAGGTTTGATAGGAAGGATCCCAAGATACACTTCAGGGATCTAGCCTAGTTGGGACAAACTGGCACAACAGAGGCGTTCATCATAGAGTTTCAGCGAGTAGCCGTGGCAGTGATAGATATATCAGAGCTTAGGCTAATTATGTTATTCACAGAAGGACTCACAGAGCCTTTGAGAGGATGGGTGAAGGCATATAGGCCTCCCACTTTGCAGGATGCCATCCTTCACACTTGAGATCTGGAAGACTCAGTGCCAAAGACTAAAACTTTCTCCAAACCATTTATGCCCCAGAGGGATCGAGATAGGAATCCATTCCAGAGAGAATGGAAGGGCAAGGAGAAGTTGGATGATGAGACTAGGTGAGAGATTATGAGGAAGAAGATTTGCTTTAGCTACAGAGATCGTTGGGTCCCAGGCCACAGGTGCATGTGAAAGGGAGAGATTCATTATATTGAGGTAGTAGTAGACAACCTGGATAGTGAGGAGGAGGAACAGGAGAGTGGATCCACTAGTTCAAAGGATGAGTCAGCACCAACAGAGGAGAAGCTTCCGAGTAGACCACCGACACCAACAGGAGACCATCCTCCAGTAGTCCCACAACTGCTAGAGCAGGCTAATAGGAGAAAACCAACAAAGGGAGGAGTCATAGTGACCCTTTCTAGTTTTCCTAGGTACGATACCCTCCGTATCAAAGGGATTACTCAGGGGCAATGGGAAATCACCCTGATAGATGGTGGGGCCACCTACAACTTCATCGATACTTCACTAGTATCGAGACATGCACTTCAGACAGAGGAGTTTGAGGGGTTTGATGTTGCGGTAGTAGATGGCCACACAATGGAGTGTGTAGACAGAGTTACAAACTTAGAGATGAAGTTAGGAAACTACATAGTGAGAGACACATTTTATTTGGTTGACCTATCAGACATAGATGTGGTATTAGGAGTTCAGTGGATGATTACCTTGGGAAAAATCACTACCAACTACCAAACCTTGGAAATGGGATTTAGAGATCAGGATGGGAAGAAGGTTGTTCTAAGAGGTATGTCAACAGGAGAACCCAGGATAGTTTCAGCCAAGAGGATGGAGAGTATATTCATACATGGGGAGGTAGCATATGTCACAGAATGCTTGATCACTACTCAGAAGGATTCATAAGTTCGATAACAATACCACACATAGTTCAAGAATTTATTGGGATGACATCAGCAGGTCTTTGAGGCAATTCCACCAGGGAGACCACTTGACAGGGGGTTTGAGGACACCATTGAGTTGGAGGAGGGGGCCAAACCTATGATCACCCCCCCCTATCATCATCCTCGGAGGTTCAAGGATGAGATAGAGAAGGCAATCAATGAATTGTTGGCAATGGGACACATCAGACTGAGCAACAACCGATTTTCTTCTTCAGTTGTCTTAGTTCTGAAAAAGGATGGAACCATAAGGATGTGCATTGATTACCAAGCCTTGAACAATAAAACCATAAAGAACCAGTACCCTATCCCATGCATTGACGAGTTGATGGATTGATGCAGGCGCGCTCGCAAGCATGTCTGCTCACAGGATCTTCTCTTCTCTACTGGCCCGAAGAACACTAAGGCTCTTCTATTTTCCTATCGGGAAATCCGTACCCACAACAAACTCTCCACGGAATATCCTCTTTACAATTGGGAGATCGGATTAAACCTCGCAATATCACGAGTTCATGAGTCGAAGCTTCCGACTCTTCCTTCCCAATCTTGTGATACCCGAACCGACGATACGGTTATGGCTCCTTTCCTTGTCAGCGCCCTTCCCACATGTAACCATAGGCTAGGGATTAAATATCCGTGCCTCTAGAAACTCACACCTTTGTGAGTTTGTGGGTCGAACTGTCATGCCCTCCTGTTGCGATTTCCTGAGACGTGATAGGTCAATGCTGGGTTGACTCCTCCCTTGACGCTTTTCGCTTTTCGCAACCTCGTAGGTTGAAGCGTCGAGCCTTCACACTCTTATCTCGTGAATCCCCGAGATGCGAGAATTCAATTGAGTGTTGACTCCTTTCTCCAGGCAACATGTGTCCACCTATCAACCACGCAGGTCTCACCTTATGGCTCTGCCACGTGTTCACGCGAACCTCGTCTCTCGGCACTTCGTGACTTTTGATGTCGAAAGTGACCCCTCTCAACCTCCAAACCCCCGAATGTGTGATAGGCGATGGGGTTCCCGATCCAACGGTCCTCCTATGACCCAGATCCAACGGTTATCCTTCTTCGTTTCTCCTCGCATCTTCATGACTTGGAGCACCCAATGTTTGGGCTCTCACCCTGCGAACTTCCGCGTTCGCGAGATCTCTCGATCTCTCCCACCTGTCCTCCTCAGATGGACGACTCCTGGTCTTCTCGCCACTTTGCTTCTCTCAAAGTTGAAGGACTTCCCCTTCTGTCCTTCGATGTCCGAGTCCCTAATATGGGAAATCTCGCGACACGCGTCCGCTCCCAAATGAATGGCTTAGATCAAAACCTCACAGATTCAGGGTTTTGGGTGTCGAGTAACTCTCCTCACGTCCTCGATATCCCCGATATCCTAAGTGTCGATGTCCTGATGCCTTTCAGGACTTTCACTTCTCTATTCATGAAGACTTAAAATTCGCGTCCCTCCAGGCAGATCCAATGGCTGACGGATATCTGTGTGAGATTCGACGGCTCACGATTTCCTCTTCTTGCACACTCCTCTACTCCTCCGGGACATGAATTATTCAACAATCGAGAATCTATTGGCTGATCCAACGGGTCACGATCCCTAGAGCTTGGGTTCTGGACATAACCATATCCTCCTCGCTTCTTTGGAAGATATGACGGCTGGCAGGGTTTCGCAAATCCTCTCCCCAAGATTCTGGCTATCTGTCTTCTTCTCATCGATACGTTCAGGAAATGAACCAAGGACTCCTTCCTGGACTTAATGAACTGTGACCCAAACATACGTCACCTTGAGTCACTTGATATGCTCCCACTCTTTTTTCTACCTTCAATAGCTCAAAGGATTTATCCCTCCTAAGCTTTATCATGACTCTGAGTCATAGAGAAGGTTTTTTTTTGTGCGTGTTCCTTGCGGCAACCTCCAGATGCCTTCAAATATATGAGAACTCTTCGAATCTGCGCACACCTGTAGCAGCAGTCCTCCAATGCTTCACTCAGATTCACAACGGAGACTTTCCTTAGCCTGCGCACTCCTTTCACGGCTCCTATAACCCAATTTCACTTCTAGGTGAACGACAACAAGAGTTAAACTATCTGAGCCTTCTGTCAACGCACTCCTTGCGGACAACTTCAACTGCACTCCTTGCAGGAATCCTTACTCAGATAGAGAAACAATTGAAACTCATTTCTCCTACTTCCTTTCTCAGGTTTCAAACACTCAGCAAGAAATCATTCATACATAGCATGTAAAACAAATGCATAATAGGAAGTAAATACTTATGAGCATAGAATTCGGCATACATACACAGAGAACAAACACAAAACCATGGATTTGAATCAACCTCTTCTATTAATTTAAACTCTGTACATGGGTGTTCTTCCACAACTCTCTTCTCCTCTTCTCAATGCTCAATATTCTTCCCATCTAATGATACAATACACAATGAGGGTGTCTATATCCAGTTCCCCCCTTGTGCTCTCAAACAGTCTAATCTAGAATTAAATTCTATCTACCTGCATTAACTATCTTAAATGCCTCCTACCTAATAAGGACAAGAGCGTATGGCTCAAGGTCCTGATTACATCACACAAGTGTGCTTAATTAAGTTGTTACATTTATGTTCATGCAACTATCCCAAGGTAAATTTCAAAATTTGTGCTGGCGTGTGTCCAACTATGTCTTGCCTTCCACACTGGCTCGCTTGATATGGGAGATGCTCTTGTATCATACTCCCTCGCTTGAAAATTTTCATGGGCTCCTGTCCATGAGATCCTGCATGGTCTGTCCATGCTTCTATATCTCTACTTCATTCTCCCAGTTGGCATCTTCAACTGGATGGTTCTTCCATTTGACCAGATACTCAAAATATTTCTTTTGCCTGGTCCTCTTACCCACTTGTTTATCCAGTATCTACTCCATCTGTGGCTTATCTGCAACTGGCATCTGCTTTCGCCACTGAGCCTCTGATTTTTCATCATTTGTTCCTACTTCGTCATCTTTGTATGGGTATAAATCTGAGACATTGAATATCAGAGAAATTCCGATCCCATCGGGTAATTCAATCTCATAAGCATTTTCTCCAATTTTCTTCAAGACCTTGCAGGGTCCGATCTTCTTCATCTTCAACTTATTATATGTTCCTCTCGGGAACCTTTCCTTTCTCAAATGTGCCAGAACTAAGCCACCAACCTCAAACTGAATTTGTCTTCTATGCTGATTAGCTCTGTGTTTATATTCTTGGCTTGATTTTAGCAGTCGCTCCTTCGCCTGGATGTGAAGTTCTTTCATCGCTTAAGCGAATTCTTCTGCACTAGCGCTCCTAGTTTCATTTTGTTCTGACTCCCTCAATTCAGAAATTCCCCTCGGCTGTATGCCATGAACAACTTGGAATGGAATCTGTCATGTACTCCTGTTCATTGAGTCATTATATGCAAACTCTTCCTATGGAAATATATTGTCCCAACTGCTGTGGTGCTCTATCACCAAGCTTCTCAACAAATATCCTAGACTTCTATTTACCACTTTTGTCTGTCCATCCGTCTGCGAATCATACGTTGAACTAAACAACAAGTTAGTTCCCAACTTCTTCCATAAGGTCCTCCAGAAATTCCCTATGAACTTCATATCTCGATCCAAAACTATGCTCCTTGGCAAGCCGTGAAGTCGAATGACTTCTTTGAAAAACAGGTTCGCGATGTGAGTCGCGTCACCGGTTTTCTAACACGGGATCAAATGTGCCATCTTGGAAAATCTATCCACCACCACAAATATTGAATCAAATCCTCTTTGTGTCCTTGGCAACCCCAACACAAAATCCATGCTAATTTCATCCCACGGCCTCTCTGGTATGGGCAATGGTTGATAAAAACCCGCATTCTGCTTCCTCCCCTTCGAATGCTGGCTAATCCTGCATCTGTCCACAAATATCTTAACCTCTGATCACATCCCTGGCCAAAAGTATGACTCGCTTAGCTTTGCAAATGTTTTGTCCTGACCGAAATGTCCGTCCAATCCTTCACTGTGTTTCTCCTTCAATAGATTCTCCCTCATGGAGCAATTCGGGATACACAACTGATTGCCTTTAAACAAAAATCCTTCTTGGATCATGTACTCGACCCACTGGCTTCTATCCCTGAGGACTGGATTCTTGGCTGCTTCATACGCTTCCTTGGAGTCTGGATCATCTATGTACATGTCTCTGAGATCATCAAAACCCAATGTTTTGACTTTGAATTCCTGCAACAACAAACACTTCCTACTCAAAGCATCAACAACTTTGTTAGCAGTACTAGAAATATGTTTTATCACAAAAGTGAAATTTTGCATATACTCAACCCATTTGACATGTTTCTGATTCAACTTCTCATGTTGAGTCACAAACTGCAGTGCATGATTATCACTGTACAAGACAAATTCTTTGGGTATCAAGTAATGCCTCCATTTCTTCAATGCATGTATGATAACATAAAATTCTTTATCATATGTGGAGTACTTCACTTTTGCCTCATTCAGCTTCTCGCTGAAATACGCTATCGTCCTGTCTTCCTGACTCAAGACCGCCCCGATTGAAAATCCTCTTTCATCGCATTTCACCTGAAATGTCTTTTGAAAATCAGGCAACACCAGAATTGGTTGTTCCGTAATTTTCCTCTTCAACAGATTAAAACTCTTTTCGGCCTCTTCAGTCCAGTGAAAAGGCTTATGTCACTTCTTCATTGTATCCATCATCGCTGCGCTAATTCCACTGAAATTCCTAATGAACTTTCGATAGAAACTAGCCAATCCGTGAAAACTTCTCACCTCGAATACATTCCTCGGTGATGGCCAATTCTTTATTACCTCCACCTTATCTGGATCCATCCTCAACTCATTTTCCGAAATAACAAACCCCAAGTAAATGAGCTCTGTCTTCATGAATGAGGACTTCTTCATATTAATCAATAACTTCTCCTGCTATAATTTCTGCATCACTGTAGCCAAATGCTTTAGATGCTCTGTTGTTGTTTTACTGAAAACTAGTATGTCATCCAAATACACAATGAAAAATTTCTTGATGAATTCCTTCAAGACTTCATTCATCAACCTCATGAAGGTACTTGGCGCATTTTTTAAGCCAAACGACATACCAAGCCATTCATACAAACCCTCGTTTGTCTTGAATGTTGTCTTCCATTCATCACCCTCTCTCATGAGGATTTGGTGATAACCGCTTTTCAAATCAATCTTTGAAAAATACCTTTCTCCACTCAAGAAATCCATCAGATCACCCATCCTCGATAATGGAAATCTATACCTGATGGTTATCTTGTTAATCTCCCTCGAGTCGGTACACATCCTCCAGCCTCCGTCTTTCTTCGGACTGAGTACTGTTGGAACAACACATGGACTCAATATTTCCCTGACTAATCCTGTGTTCAACAAATCCTGGACTTACCTCTTAACTTCTTCATTCTCCTGCGGCATCAATCTGTACACGGATTTGTTTGGTAAACTGGCTCCTAGTATGAGATCGATATGATGACTCACACTTCTCATCGGTGGTAACGAATGAGGTAATTCATCCACTACTATGTCAGCGAACTCTTCCAGCAGTTCCTGAACCTCCTCTGGTAAATCATCCATTCTTGTGCTAGTCAGAACAATCCTTGGATTTCTGACCACAATGAACTGTGGATCCTCCTTCTTCTTAACCTCAGTAAGAAGTTCCTTCCCACTCATGAGAAGTATAGTGTTACTCACTTCCGGCTTCACCTCCTTATCTTTAATTGGAAGCAACATGTGTGTCCTCCCATTCTTCTCTAGGGTGTATGTGTTCATCCTCCCATCATGAATCACATTTCTATCATATTTCCATGGTCTACCCAGTAATAGATGACAAACATCCATAGGAATGACATCACATAATCTCTTATCATTATATCCTCCTATCTTAAATTCAACTAAACATTGTTTGGTGACATTTACCTGATGTCCTTTTTGTAGCCACAAAACTTTATACGGGCTTGGATGACCAGTCGTCTCCAGCTCCAGATTTTCTACCATCTCGGTTGAAACGATATTGTCCATGATACCGCTGTCCACAATGACCTTGCATACCCTGTCCTTGATCTTGCAAGCAGTCTTGAAAAGTCTAGTCCTTTGGACTGAACTTTCCACCTCTTTCTCTGGTGTCAAAAGGACTTTTCACATCACCAACGATCTTCCGCCTTCAGTGTCTTCTGTCTCAACATCTTGCCTCTGTGCTTCAGTGATGTGAGTTTTTCCAATGTCCTTCTTCTTATCTGGACACTCGTAAGACTTGTGCCCATTCTTTCCACATGTGAAGCATGTAATTACTCCACCTCTTCCTCTTCCTCTACCTCTAGTACGAGGAAAAGTGTTGTTGTCAGCATAATCTCCTCTCTACTCAGTATGTTGTCCTCTATATTCAGCATATCACCCTCGTTGTGAGCTTCCACCTCTCTCAGTTCGAGTCTGAGGCTTCCTCCAGTCTCCCTTAGGCTTCTGGGTTCTTTCCTGGGCAACTTATTTGCCTCTGGGTTGACTTCTGCCTCTACCCCTCTGACTCTTCTTTTGACTCAGCTTCTCCTCAACTTTCAGAGCCATTTGATAAGCATATTCCACCGTTCATATGGTCACCATACTCATCTCATCCTGAATCTCATATCTCGGGCCATTCATATACCTGGCCACTTTTTCATCATTTCTTTCACGATGACCTGCCCTGATACTCAACCTGTAAAATTCCTCAGTATATTCCTTCACTGTCATCAGCTTCTATCGCAGGTTCTTCATCCTCATGAACAGAGAAATTTGATAGTCCCTAGGAATGAATTTTTCTTTCATCTTTGCAATCATCCTGTCCCAGCTCTTAATTTTTTGTTTGCCTTGGCAACGCCTATCATCTTGTATTTCATCCCACCACAAGGTTGCATGTCCTTTTAATTTCGTGATGGCATTCCTGACTTTCTTGTCCTCTTCGATATATTCATAGTCAAAATATGTGTCTAGAGCTCTAATCCAGTCTAGAAGCTCTTCTACATCCAGATTTCCCTCATAAACTGGAATGTCCATCTTCACCCTTGCACCCATTCTTGCAACATCTTTAAGTAAACGCTCATTTGCTGCATCTTCTTCTGGGATTTCTTCTTCTCCATGTCTAGCATCATCTTCATTTTCGGACTCACTGATATCTCCTACATCAGCTGTGCGCCTTTGTCTTATCTCCATGTCTACAAGTCTAGCGCGTAAGTTATGCAGATCTCTTTCTACTTCTGGATTCTGCACCTGTCTACCCCTTCCTCTGGATGTCTCCCTTTCCTCCTCTGGATCGGGTGATTGTCTATCTCTTCTCCTTAGAAACATGGTGAATCCTCCTTTTCCCTGCTACAGAAAGCAAATAAGATTTTCTAAGCTCTGATACCACTTGATGTAGGCGCGCTTGCAAGCACGTCCGCTCACAGGATCTTCTCTTCTCTACTGGCTCGAAGAACACTAAGGCTCTTCTATTTTCCTATCGGGAAATTCGTACCCACAAAAAAATATCCATGGGATCTCCTCTTTACAATTGGGAGATCGGATTAAACCTCATGATCTCGTGAGTTTGTGAGTCGAATCTTCCGACTCTTCCTTCCCAATCTTGTGATACCCGAACCGGTGATATGGTTATGGCTCCTTTCCTTGTCAGCACCCTCCCCACATGTAACCATAGGCTAGGGCTTAAATATCAGCGCCTCTTGCAACTCGCACCTTCGTGAGTTCATGGGTTGAAATCTCGTGCCCTCCTGTTGCGATTTCCCGAGACGCGATAGATCAACGCCAGGTTGACTCCTCCCTTGATGCTTTTCGCTTTTCACAACCTCGCAGGTTGAAGCGTCAAGCCTTCACACTCTTATCCCGTGAATCCCTGAGATGTAAGAATTCAATGGAGTGTTGACTCCTTTCTCCAAGCAATGCGTGTCCACCCGTCAACCACGTGGGTCTCACCTTATGGCTCTGCCACATGTCCATGTGAACCTCGGCTCTCGGCACTTCACGACTTCTGATGTCGAAAGTGGCCCCTCTCAACCTCCGAACCCCCGAATGAATGATAGGCAATGGGGTTCCTGATCCAATGGTCCTCCTACGACCCAGATCCAATGGTTATCCTTATTCCTCGCTCCTCGCGTCTTCGCGACTTGGAGCACCTAATGTTTGGGCTCTCAGCCTGCGAACTTCCGAGTTCGCGAGATCTCTCGATCTCTGCCACCTATCCTCCTCAGATGGACGGCTCCTGGTCTTCTCACCACTTTGTCGCTCTCAAAGTTGAAGGACTTACCCTTCTATCCTCCGATGTCCGAGTCCCTGATATGGGAAATATCGTGACATGCATCCGCTCCCAAACAAACGACTTAGATCAAAACCTCGTAGATTCGGGGTTTCGGGTGTCGAGTGACTCTCCTCACGTCCTTGATATCCCCGATATCCCGAGTGCCGATGTCCTGATGCCTTTCGAGACTTTCACTTATCTGTTCATGAAGACTTAAAAATTGCGTCCCTCTGGCTAGATGCAATGGCTGACGGATATCTGTGTGAGATCCGAAGGCTCACGATTTCCTCTTCTCGCGCACTCCTCTACTCCTTCGGGACGTGAATTCTTCAATGGTCCAGAATCTATTGGCTGATCCAACGACTCACGATCCCTAGAGCTTGGGATCCAGATGTAACCATATCCTCCTCGCTTCTCTGGCAGATTTGACGGCTGGCGGGGTTTCGCAAATCCTCTCCCCAAGATTCTGGCCGTATGTCTACTTCTCCTCGATACGTTCACAAAATGAACCAAGGACTCCTTCCTGGACTTAATCAACTGTGACCCAAACCTTCGTCGCCTTGAGTCACTTGATATGCTCCCGCTCTTTGTGCTACCTTCAATAGATCAAAGGATTTATCCCTCCTGAGCTTTCTCACAACTTTGAGTCTTAGATAAGGTTTTGTTTTGCGCGCTTTCCTTGCGGCAACCTCCAGATGCCTTCAAATATCTGAGAACTCTTCGACTCTGTGCACACCTGCAGTAGCAGTCCTCCAATGCTTTTCTCAGATTCACAATTGAGACTTTACTTAGCCTGCGCACTCCTTGCACGGCTCCTATAACCTAATTTCACTTCTGGGTGAACGAGAACAAGAGTTAAACTATCTGAGCCTTCTATCAATGCACTCCTTGCAGACGACTTCAACTGCACTTCTTGCAGGAATCCTTACTCAGATAGAGAAACAATTGAAACTCATTTCTCCTACTTCCTTTCTCAGGTTTCAAACACTCAGCAAGAAATCATTCATACATAGCATGTAAAACAAATGCATAATAGGAAGTAAATACTTATGAGCATAGCATTTAGCATACATACACAGAGAACAAACACAAAACCATGGATTTGAATCAACCTCTTCTATTAATTCAAACTCTATACATGGGTGTTCTTCCACATCTCTCTGCTCCTCTTCTCAATTCTCAGGATTCTTCCCATCTAATGATACAATACAGAATGAGGGTGTTTATATCCCATTTCCCCCTTGTGCTCTCAAATAGTCTAATCTAGAATTAAATTCTATCTACCTATATTAACTATCTTAAATGCCTCCTACCTACTAAGGACGAGAGCTTATGTCTCAAGGTCCCGATTACATCACACAAGTGTGCTTCATTAAATTGTTACATTTATGTTCTTGCAACTATCCCAAGGTAAATTTCAAAATTTGTGCTGACATGTGTCCAGCTGTCTCTTGCCTTCCGCGCTGGCTCGCTTGATATGGGAGATGCTCCTGCATCATGGATGAACTGCATGGGGCAATTTTCTTCTCAAAAATTGATCTACTCTCTAGATATCATTAGATCAACATCCGAGAGAAGGACATAGAGAAGACGACATTTTGATGTCATTTTGGACACTTCGAGTTCCTGGTTATGCCATTTAGGCTAACCAATGCACCTGCTACATTCCAGTCTTGCATGAACCATATATTCAGGGATCAGTTAAGGAAACTAGTCTTGGTTTTCTTTGACGACATATTGATCTATAGTTGGTCATGGAAAGAGCATATGAGGAACCTGGATGAGGTATTGAGCATCATGGAGGCACAATCATTATATGCCAAAGAGTCCAAGTGCGAGTTTCGTATGACAGAGATGCTTTACTTAGGACACATCATCAGTGAACAGGGGGTACAGGTGCACCAAGAGAAGATCAGGGCCATTCTAGATTGGCTGACGCCCAAGAACATGACAGAATTGAGGAGCTTCTTTGGGATGTGCAGCTATTACAGGTGGTTCGTCCAGGGTTTTTCTCAGCTTGGAGCACCGCTGACAGATCTTACCAAGCATGGGGCCTTCATATGGACCAAGAAATCACAGGAAGCCTTTGATCACATGAAGGAAGTCATGGGCACTTGTCCAGGTTTGGCACTACCAGACTTCACCTTGCCATTTGTACTAGAGTGTGACACATCCGATGAAGGGATCGATGCAGTTTTGATGCAGGGAGGACACCCCAGTGTATTCGAGATCCAGAAGTTTAGTCAATATGAGAGGTTGTACTCCATTTATGACAAGGAAATGTTTGGAATCATGCCTGTCTTGACCAAGTTCAAACAATATTTGGTGGGTAGCAAATTCATGGTCAAGACCGATCACAACAGTTTGAAGTATTTCCTTGAGCAGAACAACCTCAGTGAGCACCAAAAGAAATGGGTGATGAAGGTACAGGCATTTGAATTTGACATAGAATATGTCAAGGGGAAGAAGAACATTGTGGCCGATGCACTATCGAGGATACCTGCGACATGTTCTTTGATGGAGATTTCAGTAGATTGGAAATCCCACTTGTTAGTGGAATATTCCAAGAACAAGTTCGTTTGTGAGGTGATGGATGGGAATATATAGGATGACTGGTATAGGGTCATTGACAATGTCATATTTTACGAGAGAGTCTACTTGGTGCCAAATTCAGGGCTTAAGAAGAAGATCCTCACTGCAGTTCATGATTCACCTCTAGCAGGCCATCAGGGGTTTTTCAAAACCTACAGACAGATCATAGAGAGGTTCTCATGGAAGGGCCTCAAAAAGAATTTTATGAGACACGTCAATGAGTGTGTGACTTGCCAGCAGAACAAATCAGAGCATGCTCTTCCAGCAGGGATACTTCAACCACTCCCCATTCCAGAGCATAAATGGGAGAGTATATCTATGAACTTCATCACAGGTCTACCCAAGGTCCAGGGTAAGGACTGTATCTATGTAGTGGTAGACAGATTGACCAAGTTTTCTCACTTCTATGCCATACCAATAGAGTATAGTGTAGTTCAGGTAGCCGATATTTTCTTCAGGGAGGTCTTCAAACTTCATGGGTTGCCAAAGAACATCATCAATGACAGGGACAATCGGTTCATAGGGACATTTTGGAGAGAGTTGTTTCGGTTGGCGGGGATAGAGTTGACACCTAGCACTAGCTATCACCCTCAGACAGATGGGAAGACCGAGATTGTCAACAAGTGGGTTGAAGGGTATTCGAGGAACTATGTAGGAGGACATCATAGAACGTGGATAAAGTGGTTACATTTAGGAGAACATTGCTACAACACCACCTTCCACATGTCCATTGGTATGACACCCTTCCGAGCATTGTATGGATATGATTCTCCCACTTTGGTAGACTTGGTCTTCGGGGAGAGAAGAGCTCCCAAGGCCAAGGATTGGATCATAGAGAGTCAAGAGATTCTCAAGTTGTTGAAAGAGAACCTATAGATGGCGCAAAACTGACAAAAGATAAATGAAGACAGGCACAGGATAGAGTGCAGCTTTGAGGTTGGAAATTTGGTTTTCTTGAGACTCCAACCTTACAGACAGTCATATTTGAAGAAGAGTGGGGCTGAGAAGCTCAAACCCATATTTTATGGTCCTTACAGGATCATGCGTCGAGTAGGCAAGGTTTCTTACGAGTTAGAGCTTCCAGAGGGGAGCAAGATTCATAACCTGTTCCACGTGTCTTGCCTAAAAAAGGCAGTGGGGAAATTCATTAGCACATCAGAGGAGCCTCCCCTGTTAGATGAGGATGGATAGTTGGAGTTAGTTTCGGAGGAGGTTTTGGAGTTCTGGGAGCAGAAATTGAGGAGCAGGGTCATCAGAGAGTGTTTGATCAGATGGAGAGGGCTTCCAATAGAGGACGCTACTTGGGAGAGCGAGTAGGTGTTGCAGTACCCTGGACTGGTATTGCTTGAGGACAAGCAATTTTGGTAAGGGAGGACTGTAATGTCCCTTTCCAAATAGGAGCTCCAGAGAGGAGGCTTAATGGTCTAAACTGCCCCATTAGACTATAGCCAGGGCCAAAGAGGGGTAAACAGGGTTACTAGAGGTCACTCCAGTCACAGGTGTTATATT
>ML861168.1:3986-28312 GCA_009831015.1 Picea engelmannii | reverse complement strand
CCCAACTAGGCATGTAAGTGCTCCTTTTTTTGCTCACCCATTGACGAAAAGAGCACGAACAGCGCTAGTGTACCTTCCTTCCTTAGATTTTTTGAAAGAAAATTTGTTTGGTGACAAGAATGAAATTACTAGAGAGCTAGCACTTTAGGGATCTAATAATCATTCTCAAGAAAATGTACATTTGGAAAGATCAAGCTAGTAGAATAGTTACAGAGAGAAAGAAACATTTGTTATTTCTCCCCTAGGGTTTAAACAAGCAATTTCATAATCTTAGACACGAAACAAAATTTTACCACAAACATTCATAGCATGAATAAAGATGCATATTTTCCACTTACTTCACCAAGAATAATCAAGTGAAACCCTAGTTGAATACCATTCCACCATGAAAAATGCCAAAATACACCACCATAAAGCTCTCCCAAGAGGTGTGCACTAACCCTTAAAGAGGGAAACAATTTCATACCACCACTTGTGTGTGATGAGTTATGATGAAAATGAATGTCACTTTATGTCTATTTATACCAAAATTATGACCTTTAATTATTTTAGGTCAAAATATCAGGGTCGACCTGACCAGTTTACTAAAAAATTACACTTTTACCAAAATAAATTCAATTTGCATCTAATTAGACCTCCAAAGGTAATGTCATTCCCTCCTAGGGTGACGTTGTGCCTCAAGTGTGGAATGTTGGGCAAAGGATATGAAACGTTGGGCCTCCAAAGGCCTAAAATTTTCTCCACACGTGCCAATAGCCTCATGAATGCCTCGAAGGTGACAACCCCAGCTGACATGTGATGTTTAGTGCTACAGAGGTGACGTCCAAGGCTTTCCAAGACCAACGTTTAGGTGGGAGGAGAATGAAACCATCGGTCTGGGTCTTCCATGGTGCCTCCAAAGGCAACATCCTTCTTTCTTTTAGTGCAAGCCTTCAATCTCTTCTTACCCCTGGCTGGGGTTTTAGTGTCCATATGTGGGATTTGAGCCCCCATGAAGGTCCAAGCTAATCATTCCCTCATGTGTACCTGTCCACCGGGAAATGTACAACAACAAGTATGCCCTCCAGGGGTTCATAAGTCACAAGGATCATAACATGCAAATCAGATCCAATAATTAAATTACCCAAACAGGTGCATCAAACCCCCCTTAACCTCAAACAAATGCTCAAAGACGTTATGTAATTTGATAGGTTAGGTTTAGAGAAGGTATCAGGGTGTCCTATTGAGATAACCTCCTTTAAGTTTGGGGTGTTTCCCATGTGGTCTAGTCCAAGTCATGTAAGTATATGAGGTGGCATGGGGTAAATATTTGGGCCTGGGGCACATGTGATAACAGGAAAATGTAGAGTCTTACATGTGCGTGCCTTTGTGGAGGGCGAGTTGCACCTTGTCATGAATGGAATTGTTTCCTAGCCCATTCATTGCCTTTTATTCTTAGCTTTATTTCTTTTGGTATTTCTCTCTTGTCCTACAAGGAAATAGTTGAGGACCACTATCCTGGCTTGATGACTATAGGTGACAACATTATCCACAAACATTTCACAGAAATGAGCAGGTTGGCTCGTGCTGAGACCCCCTTTCTCTTGGTTATGCCACCAAGAGCCACTACCCTGGTTTGTGACCAAATAGGTGGTAGTGTCATACTACTACATGCCCATGGTCATAATAGGTTAGCTCGTGATGATACCTCATATCCATCAACTAGTACCTTGAGTGTTTATGTTATCTTGTGGGTCCCCTTTTCTTTTTGAGAATTTTTTCACTACTTTCTCGAGGATCCCTAGGAGAAGCATCTCAAAGTTTTCAAAATTGGATTTAAACTCTTGCCAGCTACTTTTACCCTCTAGGCCTTTAGCCCCTTCTTCCCACGAGGTAAGGTACAACCCTTCCTAGTGAAGCCAATCCCAATTCCCAAAAAAAGATAGGGGAGATGGAAGGAATAAAGATGGAATGTGGTAAGTATGGAGGGAACGAATGATGACTTTTGACAGATCCACCCAATAACAACCCATCCTAAAGGGAAATCAATTTAGTAGGGCACCAAGTCACACTTCCATGTATGAACGAGGAAAAGAGCATAATTTCCAAGCAAACGTCATGAAATGAAGAAGGATTCAATCATACATGTTCAAGTGCTTCAAAAATCAGAGTGATACATACCATGATACCCAAACTCATTACCTCATGGAGTAAGACTCACCGCTACTTCAGGACCAGGATGGTGTGATGGATACTGTTGCTGGTGATACATGTGTTAGCACTTGAGTTTATTCTTAGACTACTTTAAGAACATGCCTAATACCCATCAAAATTTCAAAAATGAAATCAATTTAAGTTGGGTGGATCAGCAAGAAAGAACAAGAAAGAGGGAAAGAGTCTGACTGTAGATCAATGATCTACCATTGGGAATGGAGTCAAAACCACTATGCAAATTGAAGGAAATCAAGCTAAATATCATGTTAAGAGCTTATATGATGATGATTAAAAGAAAGGAAAATGAAAAAAAGAAGAATGTCTACTAAACAAAGATCCTCTCTACAGAATAGATTGAAAAATGCTTGAACATAAACAATGATTAACATGCCAACTATAATAGATCCTTTGCTTCTTAGGGATCCATTAATTAAAGGAAACCTTTGATCCTCAAAACCTACAATATATTCAATCAAGAAGATAACAAAAGAAATGGTAAACAAAGAAGACAACCTGATAAACAACTCCCATGAATCTTTAATGGCAGAAATGTGGATTACAAACAGGCCCTCAAGCTTACAAATAAGCAACTCTCTCTTATATCATGAATCCCACCTCTTCCTTATCAAAATCGCCTTCATATATAGTGAATGATCTCTCTCTACTCTAAGGAGGTCGAAACCAAGGAGCTACATAAGATCCTCCTCCATTTAAGAGTCTGTTACAAAAGATTCCAACAAAAACATAACAAATTCCTATTTTTTTGGATCTTGTCTATTGTGATAAATGCCTTTTGAAACATGTCATGCTAGTTGATCTGGTGATAAAAAGCATGTTCCTCATGTCCAACTACTTCCTAGGAAACCATTCGAACCTTCCCTGACCGGTGGCATCCCTCCCATAGCTCAAATTTATCAAACTGTTAGAGTTCGCAGTGCCTTTGACAACATGCATTGCGAACTTTCCTGTAGGTGATGATTTCAACTTTTCTCCCAAATGACAAACTGGGTCAAGCATATTTTTGGTCAGAAATTCCATGATATTATGGTTCATCTCCAAAAAAAATTCAAAACAATCTAGATCATAATTTAAAAGTTATGATTAAAAAATGACTATGTTGTGTGCTAATTGCTACAAACTGTCCCAAATTACCAGTTCATAGCGCTTTTGATAGTACGCGCTGCGAACTTTCCTGTAGGTGTCTGTTTACCTCCAAAATGATTCCAACCTTTAAAAAATTGCATAAGAAGTTGGGAAAAACCTTCCAGAGATTGTTACAAACCTCTTGAAACATGAAGTAACCTTGGAGAAATCATATGAAAATGTTAAATTTAGCTCAAGACCCAAAATCATCACTTAAGTTGTAATTGTATGCACAACAATAGTTGGAGGATGAACAAGATGCAAGTAAGAGGTCAGAAAAGTAGAAAAAAAATACAACTTGGATGAGGCTGCAGATAGGAAGCATTTGAAGCAACTTTGTGTAAAACAGAGGTTTTGCAGCGCACTTGTTAAGTTCACAACGCAAGTTTGCAGCACGAGTTGGACTAGGTTTTTATGACAGGCTTGCAAGACTTTCCACGTCTGAGGAGAAAAATGATTTTTGAAAGGTTGAAACCTCGAACCTGAATGAATCTTAGTTGATGAGGGTTTTCTCTATCAGAAAACAGAGGGTTTGCAATGCCAATTTGCAGCGCACATTTTGTAGCATCATAAAAAATATAGTGGATGAGTTTATTGTTGCAAGAGGAAACTGCAATTTGCTCTTTTTGGTATAATATAACAAACTTGAAGATTGCCAAAGTTTAGGATACCAATACTGTAGGCTTTTGATAAGTGCAAAGAGTTTGCAACGCAGAAAATATGTAACAATTTGCAACAATATATAGTGGTTACAAGAAAGAAATAGAAGCTCACATTTGGATGACGAGAACAGGTAACCAAAGACTGCATGAAGGCTTTAAACTGAGAGACATATATGACCAAAAATTCCCCTCTTTTGATAATAATGACAACCACCATCATGAATGAAAGACTTTTGTAACTATACTCTGATCAACTTTCTAGACCTTGACTCTTGTACATCCTATGTGTTAACAACGTGGACTGCACTGAAGAAAAGAGGGGCCCTCCCGGGCCATGCTTAAGTCATCTGGCTCTCGGTACTCCATGTATAGGACCCCATGGGCCTTGAGATGTGATATCCTTAGTTATCCCTAGGCTAGGGGATAACATGGTCAAAAGGCCAAATGCCTTTTTTACCACTAAGATCCATGTAGATTTCCATAAAGCCTAGTTGTCAATCTTCACTCAATTAGATGGTGATTGAAAGTTTTGGTTAGAATCTACCAAGGACCCTTAAAAAATATTGAGAATGAACATGTAATGTTGGTTTTCCCTCAATTTGAAGGATATTGAGAGTTTGGCAATCCTTATCCCAAACCTTTTGCACAAATTTATAAAAACCCCCAGAGCTTTTGGACCTGATGTTTGTTATTAATTCTGGATTTAATCAAGAGGTTTAAGATCAAGTCCTTTAATCTACCCAATGTATAGGGTTGAAATCATTCTATAAAATATAGTTCATCGGGCCATATAGTTATACCTCTCTACAAAACCCTTCAAATTGGTTTGCATGTTCTTGTACTTGAAACTTTATCTAAGTTATTTAATTTGGGTGCTTGACGTTCGTTGTGCAAATCATTGGACAAGTTCTAAAACACATGCTTAAAATAAACCTAAAATTTTATCAATTAAAACAAGCGATCAACATTCAATACTACTCTTTGCAAGAACCCTTAAATCCACCCACCCAATGGACTGTAATTCTTATGAAATATGGCTTGTTCGAGGTTTTCAAATCCACTATGAAAATACCTTGTAGATGTCTTGAAATTTCCTTGACTCATCTTCGGACCTGAAATTGAATTAATTAGGGTCTATCTAAGCATTTCACATCTAGATTGTAATAAATTGGGAAAGTTCTATCATTCGCCCAAGGGAACCCCAAACCCTTTATTCCAATTCTATTACTTTGGGCCTTTGGAATCCTATAGAAATTTCATAAATCTGACTTTTAATGCAAAACATAGTTTTCACCTCACAAGGAGGTTCCCCTATCCAATCCATGTAAACTTCATCCTTAGGGTTGATATGATTTATTAGTTTACAACAAAAAATATTGGGCAATATTTCATTACACTTCATCCCAACACACTAGGCAACCCAAGAGAAAATATATCAAATATATGCCAACAAGTTTTAGCTATTAGGTTTTCCATGCATAAACCAGATCTGAAATTCACTTTGTTACAACAAAATTTATAACAATATTATCTTCAATATGTTTCTCAAATCACTTAACAATTGGAGCTTTAACTTATGTCAAATCAACAATACATACAAGTGTTGGAAATTATCAATTCATGAAGACAAATATAGTTGGAAATCAAATATGTAATTACATAAGTACATATTGTTGAAGGAAAATCTCCCTGCAGACAGGTAGATCTCCTCTTGAGAGCTAGACTCTTAACTCTTAAGACAGAAGATGCTTAACATGGACACTGACTTCCTTTCAGATCTATACAAACTAATACATGAGGAGGAAGGAGAAAAGAAGTACCTTTTACCGGCGTTTGTCCTTGCATGCTCCAAGTTGAGCTCCAATCTTTCGCTCCTCGATGAGCCTTGTAAACAAACGATAGTACAACCACTTCCTAATCTATTGATATTATCTTGAAAATAGATCTATCTATCAGAGACAAGTTCATGTAAAATCAAACACAAACTAGAAAGAAACATGCCAAGCATGTCATATTGGTGAGAACAATGACAGAAGTAACTTACAACCATAGATGCGGATGAGACAGCTTTGTCAAGTCCCCTTTGTCTAACCCTTGCTCAAAATATCCACGACCCGGATGACAACAACTTCACTGATTATTCTCCTCCAGTCCACTATGTGTTTCCTATGAGATCATAGGTTTCATGCTTGCAAATATTCCCCCTTTCCACCATGATAGAGCCTATTTATATAGGTTTAGAGAGGCTTAACTTCTTGAGGTATCTTTAGGGTAAGTTGAGGATTTCCCTCCTTAAGCCAGGGATCTTCTCCTAAGATCATGGCTGAACTAGGAATTCGAATGCAACTGCCTTCCAATATTGAAAGATCCTCCCCTTAATCTCCTCAACAAATCAACTACTGCTCAGAATAGGCAACGCTCCCTCAAAAAGGCCATCAGAGCACTATAGCGCTCCTTAGTAGGCTTTAGGGGGGCGCCAACACTCTAAAGATCTATAACGCTCCTTCAGAGGGGTTGTTTGGTGTTATAACGTTCCCTAGCACCTTATAGGGGAGCACCAACGCTCCTAAGGGTGATATAGGGGAGCGCCAACGCTCCTAAGGGTGATATAGGGGAGCGCTCTCTTCTAAAACCTTAGATTGAAAGATTTTTTTAGGTGGCAAGAGATACTTGACTTCAGTTAACCATCCCTCTTCCTTCAAATCAAGTGTTTGAGGCATTTTAAGTGTCTTCTTAGTGTCATCATCATGGTAGTATTATTTGCTTGACACTTGCGACATTTGTGAGAAACATGCAACATTTGCGACACTTATCAAAGTGAGTAATGTTGATGTGTAACAGATTTCCCTCCAAAGTATGAAGTTAGAAGATGAGAACTGATAACTGAAATGAATTGTAGACGTTCAAGCAAGGGTATAGACGCGGGGAACCTGACAGAAGCTGCACAAAAACATCCAACAAATATCATGACATGTTTCAAACCCAAGGCAAGCATACCTATGCTTGGGTGATCAAGACTTGCAAGATATGGCTGCCATAAAATACACCGCGGATCCATAATTGTATTGATAAAAAGGTATGGCCACCAAGGATACAGTGTGGATATATACATGACCTGAACTAATCGTAGCCATGAAGAATACATAGTGGATCTATGAAATGACAAGACATAGCCACAACCAATACAAAGTGGATCTATGTAACAGTGTATGTATCATTTGTTCAAGAGAAACTCTTTTGCAACCTGGGCAAAGCACATATCGAAGTGATCAATCAACCCGGGATATTCTTACCGATCCCAATGTAGTACAAATCTAACCATGTGAATAGATGTCCTGATGTCGAACATGGCAGAAACTACTTGATTACCGGTCAATGATGTAAATCGTTAATAAGCGCGAGGGAGATCACCATTAATGTCAATGATTCCCAATGTACCTTAGTACATTCCAACGAATGTGAATGTATGGGCTGAAGTCGAACATCTGTGGAATCATTCGATCAGAGGTCAATGATGTAAACCCACTGTCGAATGTGAGGAGGCCTGCCATTGAGGCATGCAGATCCCAAAGTACTAACTAGTTTCTAAGTCTAGTTCCTGGATAATGTGTTGAAGTTGACATGAATAGGCTCGTCGAAGGAGGGCCTTAATGTATCCCCCATCAACGACACGAAACAGACATAGAGATGTAATTGGTAGATCAAATGAACATGGATTGACACGGGTATTGAGACAAGATATTTGTGATGGCTGACTCTAGAGGCAGATACTTCCCTTGAACACTGAGGCATGAGAGCAGAAACATGACATGAACCAAAACTTGATGATGTAGTGGATGATGTGACTTACGTCAGGTGACCCAGAGGAGTGAAAGAAACTCCAAGGATTGGCTCAGTGCAGAGGTTCAACGGATTATAATGCGTGCAAAAGACAAAGTGCTGTGTTCAAGGGTGACTCTAAGAATTACTTGGTAATGTTCTCAAGAGACTGCTTGGATTGCTTCTTTCAAATTTCCCCCCATCCAGATAGACGAGTACCTCTTTTTAATTTAACGAGCTCAAGGAGGGTAACACATGCTCAATATAACTCACCTTTGGTAAGTTTCTCTTCCTTTGTTTAACGAAATGGAAGAAGCAAGGGTTCGGTCCCGTATGGGCCTATCGATGTTTGTTTTAATGAGTCCACAGACAGAAAACTCAAAGGTTTTTCATGATTATAGAGTCTGGAAAAACACTTAAAAGATAACTCTCTCAGTTCCTTTTTCGTACAGTTAGTCTCACGAGGCCGAAAAAGAGATAAAATACCACTCGAAAGATGCCCTTTCGAACCTTTTAACGAGTGTGAAAGGAAGCAAGATCACTCGATGATATTTTCATATTTAGAGAGTCTGAAAAGAGTTTAAAGATAACTCCAGGGGGTTCCTTTTTCGTGTGTCCATACAGGTCCGAAAAAGAGATAAAAGTCTACCCGGTGCGTTCTTATATTCTCGAGCTTGAGAACGAACTAAGACTATGCTCGTGGATGTGACAGGGTAAACAAACGATCAGAACTGCTTTGAAACTTGTGGTGTCAAAACTGCAATCCAGAGGTTTAGTGAAGCCATTATATTGTCAAAGAAAGCCACAAATAACTATACCTTATAAAAAATGGAAATTTATAAATAGTAATACAAGAAAAATCTTTATTTACCATTTCATTTTGCATAAGGATTTGTAGTAGTGGAGATTCTCATTTTGGAGGTGGATCTTGTTTCGCTGGATACTAGAGCTACGGTTGACCGTTTCTCTTGTCGTTTGGACCAGGTAGATCTTCATCTCCCCTTCTTTCAATTACATGGTTCAATATTTGTTTTCATAGCAATATTTAAATTAAAAAACGAAGCCCTAGGTCGCTCCAAAAAAGATCAAATCGACCTCTATTGAAAACGATGGGAAAAAGACATTCTTTTGCAAAAACATTTTTAGAAGGTGATAGAAAAGATGCCAACACCTTGACACTTGAGTAGATGGGTCGTTTTTGTCAAAGAATCCATAAAAAACTCAAAAATATGCCCACGCAGCCATTATGAAAATCATTTTCATTTTAAAACGTTTTGTTGCTGCGTGATGATTGTTGAGTGATAAAAAGTGGGCATGGTCCTTTTTGAACAGTGTGGGCATTAGATTTCAAGTTTTTAAATTGCTAAAGAAATTGCCGAAAAAATTGAATAATGAAATTCTTTGTTTTTTTTTGTTTGTAGGTGATTTCGGCAACGACCATGATTGAGTGGAAAGAACGAGAGCATGAGATCGATGATTTGGCTGCGTTGCCGAGTCCTCGCACGCGGGCCGCGTTGAGAGCTTGTGGCTTGTTGAAATTCTTCAAATTGCAAAAGATGAAGAAGGAGATTTTTCTGCTTGAGCACATAATCAGCTTGTGGGATGTCACAGAGCAAGGGTTTCAGATTGGAACACAACTTCTAACCATCGAGTTGGAAGATGTATATTTCTTGACTGGCCTCTCGAAAAGAGGGGTTCCTATATTTTTTTCCGGACAGAGGGCACTTCCTGAGCAAGTAGGCGTGTATCTGACACGTCATTGTGTCCCAGGAGCAAGATAGGTGGGGGGTAGAATCCCAATCAAGGATATCAGAGAGTTACCCCTTCAGTCTATTTTGTTCACCATCATGAGTGTGACGGGAAGCACTAGTGCACATATGGCGTCGAGATCATAGGTAGCTTATGGCGTACAGTGTTTGGAGCCAACACTGTTTAAATGGAGCACAGGGTTTCTTCGGAATGTGAAGGAACAAGTTTCGCGGTGTAGGACGGGGCATAAACAGTTCGGATACGGCTCTTTCTTGGTCTCATTTTTCTTAGAGCACACCCCCCAGATGCAGCCTCAGATAGCATTGGAAGTACGACCAGTGGGAGAACCACGGATGGAACGGTGGACTAGTCTGTCTCTGAGACTAGTGGCAGAGTCATAGTTACGTTTCACCGGTGACTTCTTTGCTTGGCTGAGACGCCAGTATCTTTGGATAGAAGACTTCCCATATGCTGAGGTGGACTTTCACGGGAGCATGGATTTGATTCTACCTGCGGGGGAAGATTGGGATGCATCAGGTGAGAGACTAAGCAACACCTTGTCTAGTTTTTAAGTTTTTAACATATATATATATTTTTTGGGTATGTAGAAGAGTTTTTAATGGATGTATTGTTTTCAACATGCAGACAAGGGAGTAGTGCACCCGACTGAGATACCAATACCAGGACGTCGTGGGGGTGCTCCGGTTGTAGCAGATCCGGGGGCACCAGTGATAGGTCTCCGAGAGGTTGAAAGAAACCTTCAAGGCCTCACGATGGGCATTCCTCCTCTATGGAGGAGAGAAGTGCCTTTACATCTGCAGAGACACACTATGGGAGTGCCAAAGAATGTTAATTCTCTACTGAGACGCATAGTGCGTGCAGTGATATGTTACTCTCAGCACAATGCAGTGCAGGGAGATTAAAGTCTCTCTGGTGATTGTATATTTTGCATGACTTTTCAGATGATGTTGTATGGGTGTAAAGACCCAAAATTTTGCTCTTCCAAATACCTTTTTGGTGTAATCAAAACATTTTCAGTCACGCTATGTATATATATACAGTTCCAAGTTTTTCCAGTGCCAAAATATTTGTACATGATGATGCCTTTAATGTGATGTGTTTTAATTTACATGTGATGTACAATTTGTTTTCCTTTATGAAATCTTATCTATGGGCGAGATACCGATCCATGATGTAATTAGCTAACGAATCCAAAACATTGTTGCGTTCTCTTGGAATATGTCTGTATTCTATATAATCAAATATTCGTTCAAGACGGTGAACTCGTAGGTGGAGATGTAGCAGGATAGGATTACGAATAGTGTAGATACAGTTGAGTTGATAGACCATGAGTTGGGAGTCTAGGTTAACAATGATACGAGAGGTACCTAGGGAGGAGGCTTGGGTCAAGAGTCTGATGACAACATGATATTCTGCCATGTTATTAGTCGCTGGTCCTAAGCAAATACCTCCT
The DNA here is from genome assembly GCA_009831015.1 of Picea engelmannii. NCBI lineage: Eukaryota > Viridiplantae > Streptophyta > Pinopsida > Pinales > Pinaceae > Picea > Picea engelmannii. The sequence continues at coordinate 17,272 of ML861168.1, read as the reverse complement.
GAACTCACCACCTCGTCAAATTGGTAAATGACCCATGATGCCGAAGCAATGTTTCGGGTGTGTCGACTAGCGCCATCCACAAACCCGACAAAGATAGGAAATGAAGACTTCATCTGCGCATGAAAACACAAGGCACAATTATGAGTGGCAAAGGTAAAGCCTCGAGCATGCGAAAGAAACAGACACACCAAACTAAAATACAATAATGTACAACGTACACATGCTAGGTGATCTAGGCATAGTACTTTTTAAGGTAAAGCCCGTTCCGGGGCTCCCCTAGGGAAATTCCATCATAATCGACTAACTCGTAGGCGCCTCTTTGTAGAACACATTTCACAATGTAAGGACCATGCCACAGAGGTCTAACTTACCTGTCCCTAGTTTGTCATGAGCCTTGTCATAGATGAGGACTAAGTCTCCTTCTGCAAAAGTCCGAGGATGGATGAATTTGTCGTATTGATTTTTTATCCATTTCTGATGTGCCTCGTTAACAAGAGCGGCATCACGACGTGTTTCGTCTAGTTTGGTCAGATATAAGAAACTTTCTTCTTCAGCAGAAGTATGGGGTAGGAGTTCTACTTTAAGTTTCAGAGATGGAATCTCACACTCGATTGATAAAACGACTTCGATGCCATATACTAACTGGAAAGGAGTAAATCTAGTTGCAGTTTTCACAGAAGTACGGTAAGCCCAGAGAGAGGAGAAAAGTTGTAGATGTCAGGATGTCTTATTTTCCCCTACCATGCATTGAATCATGGTTTTGAGGACCTTGTTGATGGCCTCAACATGTCCATTGGCCTGAGGATAGTATGGGGATGAGTTTTCATGGAGAAAGCCCAACTTGGCATGTAATTCACTCATCATCTGGTTCTTAAAGTGTGCACCGTGATCGGTGACAATGGCGCGTGGTACACCAAAATGAGTTATGATGTGGTTAAAAACAAAAAGAGATGTGGTACGACCATCATTTAGAAAGGTAGGCATAGCCTCATCCCATTTGGTAAAGTAGTCGACGACGACGATTATATAACCATGCCCCCCGGCTGAGGTAGGCCTACATTGCATAAAATCGATACCCCACTTGGCAAAGGGGCTGATGGCGATAATGGGGTTCAACGTAGTAGGGTGGGTGCGTGCCTTGTTGTTAAAAACTTGGCAGGGTGGGCATCTTTTGACTGCCTCAATACAATCTTTGAAAATCGAGGGCCAAAAATAGCCGGCACATAGAATTTTTTGGGCTGTGGCCATCCCAGAAAGGTGACCGCCACAGGCTCCAAGGTGACAGTCGTTCAGAATGTGTTCAGCCTCTGCATGAGTCAAACATCGTCGAAGGATAGTGTCAATACCACGGCGATACAAGGTGTCACCGACGATGAGATAACGACGAGAATGGTGTCGAATACATCGACGCTCTTCACGGGAAGTGTTAGGTTGAAAGCATTGGGTTTGGAGGTAAAGGAGGATATCTCCATACCAAGGGTCAGAGGTGTTGATGAGGAAAAGAGTTTCGTCAGGGAGAGAATCTCTAGGTTTGATGTCTTCATCAACATGGGGGAGATCACAGATAAGTTCCGCAAACACCAGGGACTTTTTGGCTTTGGACTTCATAAATTCAAGATCGAATTCCTGAAGGATGACGATCCATTTAGAGTATTTTCCCTCGAGCACTTTACGTGTCAAGACATGGTACATGGGGTTTGAGTCCGCAATCACCGTGGTGGTGCGTAGTAATATGTAATGGCGAAATCTCTGGACAGCGATGACGGCTACCAGAGCCAGTTTCTCTACATGTGAATATCAGAGTTCGGGTCCAGATAGACTCTTGCTCAGGTAATAGATCACATGTTCCTCACCGTTGGGGTCCTCTTGAACTAACACCATTGCAATAGTGGAAGTGGAGGCAGCTAAGTAAAGGATGTAGTCCTTTGTATACTCTGGAGGATGCAACAAAGGTGCGTGGGTCAGGGCATGCTTGAGAGCATCAAATGACCATTGAGCGATGTCATCCCAGATGAAAGGGGTGTTTTTCTGCAGCAACCGCATGAATCCTTTAGTTATCTCAGTGTAGTTACAAATGAAACGGCGAAGGAAGTTTGATTTTCCTTGCAAACTTTGGAGTTGGGTCAAATTAGTAGGTGGGGGTAAGGCCAGAATAGCCTTAATATTTAAGGGATCCACCCTAATCCCGTATTTAGAGACAACAAAACTGAGGAGTAGACCGGATTCAACAACAAAAATACACTTATGTGGGTTCAAGCGGATACGGTAAAACCGACATCGAAGAAAAATAGCCCTTAAGTGATCAACGGGATCTGATCGATTGGATGAGTGGGCAGGTAAGTCATCGAGGTAAGGTTCTGCGATGTGCTTGATATCGTGGAAAGCGTATGACATGGCCCACTGGAAAGTAGCACCAGCATTTTTGAGACCAAAAGGTAGCTTTCGATAGGCGAAAGTTCCCCATGGGCAGATAAAGGCTGTCTTATGTTGATCAACAGGTAAAATTTCAATCTGGTTATACCTGGAGAAGCCATCCATGAAAGAGAAGATTACGCTCCCAGCATAATTATCAATGATTTGGTCGATGAAGGGCGTAGGGTAGTTTTCCTTTGGATAAGATTTATTGAGATCCCGATAGTCAACATAGACACAGATGGTTCCTTGTTTTTTGGCAACCGGTACCAGGTTGGAGACCCATTCTGTCAAAGGGACAGGATAGATAAAGCCATATTTTAAAAGTTTCTCAACTTCTGTCTTTATAGCTGTGATTTTCTTGGGATGAACCAGGTGGAGTTTCTGTCGAACAGGTTTTTCACCTAAGTACGTCTTGATTTCATGCATGATGATCGAGGGGTCGATTCCTGGCATTTCTTCGTAGCTCCAAGAGAAGACATCACCGAATTCTTTAAATAGAGCGGTGTAGGAGACCACTTCGTTGGGCGTGCAATTAGCACCGAGGTTAATGTTTTCCACAACACCTTCTTTGATTGAAATATTGATAATGATCGTAGTAGGGATATTACCCATATTCCCCTCAGAAAGAGTGTCTTGTGTGAGGATGGGAGATTGCAGAGAATCAGTAACATCAGGAGGGAAGACAAAGTGTATGTCTTTGTGGATTTCTTCCAGAGGTGGAAGAAAAGAGGATCGATGATGGTTATCATCCCAATGTACATCATCGAGACTGAGGATTTCCATTATAGATTCGTCAGAAGGAAAATTGTGGGAAATGTAGTCGATTGCGGATGATAGGGAATCCAACCATGACGACATCGAGTAGGCATCGGGTGCCAATAAATGGGGGTTGTCTGGGGAGGGAGTGGCAGATTGAATAGCCACGTATGCGGCCTCGGCTGGGCTTAGTGGCATGGTGTCACCGAGCACATCGAATTCCATAGGACTAGGTACAATCCAAGGGTCAGATGATTCCAAAGATTGATAAGCCATATTCAAAATCATATTGAAGGTGGCAATATGATGTGTGGTGGGTGGAAGTGGTGTAGGGAAGGTACCCATAAGGATAGAATCTTTCAACAAGCCAACACCAACGCTTTCATACATGACTGGGTGGTCTCCCAAAAAAGGAATGTTGTTGGTGACAGGGGCATGAGCGTCAGGTGTACAGAAATCTAGTTGATCGATAGTGACAATTTTTCCTTGATCGGGGAATTGTACACATCGAAACACTGACGAGGTGATGATAGTCATAGCATAGAACCAACTTCTTCCAAGTAGTAGGTTGTAATCGAGGGGGGCATCAACCACCTCGACATCAACGGTAACAGTTTTGCGCCCAACTGAACGACTAAGGATGTGTAACAGTCCATGAGGATGAAAACCTCGCCCATCGAAAGCGCGTAACATTGTAGGGGATTTGTTAAGGGCAGGTGATTTTAAGCCTTTCCATAAAGCTAAAGACATGACACAAGTAGAGGCTCTCTCATCCAAGATAGTTCGGTGGATTTGTTGATTGTGAACAACAACATCGATCTGAAAAGCTAGTTGGTGGGAGAGTCAAGGTTGATGATCATCCAGATTAAACGTGAGGTTATTAGATGACTCAAGATTGAAAGCACCGATGGAAGCTAAGAGAATTCTACGTTGGCTGGGACAGTGTTGTAGAACTTCCAAAGCAGACATAGCACACGGTGCTTGAGCCAAGTCTTCAACAATGTTGTATTTTTGGGCAGCCTGTGAACTAGGATTAAAGGTACATTTCTAGATAGTGCTCTTAGGAGGGCATAAGATGGAGTCAAATGAAGGTTTCTCAATCTGAAGTGTCTCGGACGGAGGGCTAGCGGACGGAGGACTAACGAAAGATGGTAATGGGTCCGGTAAGGAACTGTTAGTGGGCTTCGACTTATCAGGTTTAATTGGTGTGTCATATGTCGTAGTGTGAGTGGTCAAATTAATCCTGTTAAACATGTAAATGTGGGTACTTGTTGAGGCCTCATCATGGGATTGGTTGGAACTGCCCCCTAGAGTGGGGGTTTGAGCAACCAAAGATTGCTGTTGTGGAAAAGGCTGGGTAAGCACAGCGGGTTGTGAATTTCCTTTAAAAATCTTGGCCACTTCATCGCAATGTGGATAGTCTCGAGTGTAGTGATCATCGCCACAAATGAGACATGGGAATTTTGGTTTCCGTTGTGGTTTTTTTCCGGCAGCCGGGGTTTGAGGTTGATTTTTTGGTTGTTCATTGTTGTTGTTTTTCTTTGGTTTATTTCTTGCTTTCTTCTTGCCCCCAGGTTGTTGTGAAGGGGCCGATTGGACCGTATTCACCTTAGAGACCTGAGTTTGAGGGGAGGTAGAAGAGGGTGTAGTCGAACTAGGAGCAGACGTCGGAGCGGACCGCTGGGTTGTTCCAGTCGACTGGGAAGTAGATTGGGTTTTGATGGAGCCAATGACTCCATTCGCGTGCGAGGTAGACGATGGTTTGGATGGATCATTGGTGGCATGGGTAGCATTTTGTATCAACTCGTACATAGTACCAGATTGTGAATAAACCAAATATAAGTACTGATCTCAAGAAATAGCTTCTTCCTTGGTGACTACACCACCCATGGCAACATCATGAGCGATCTGGGGTAACAGTGATTTGGTGAACCATTCCACTAATAATTGGTCAGGAATGACCGCTTTGATTAACCTTCTTCGACGTCTCCATTCATGAATATAATCAGAGATATGTACGGAGGTTGTCTGACGAAGGGAGGTCAATAGTTCAGTACCCGTCTCATATCGAATGGGTAGTTGGAAGTGTGTGAGGAAGGACATGGCAAGGGAGTTGAAATCGTGAAAAGAAGCGCGTGGTAGTTTAATATACCACTTTGCTGCAGAACCCATAAGAATTCATTGGAAAAGATGCAAACGTATAGAATCATCCATGAGGGAGTTAGATGAACACCACAAATGGAAAGTCATCACGTGGTTGTTTGGGTCTTCTCTGGACTTTCCATCGAATTTTGGAATATCAGAAGGAAGTTTAACTGGGATAGCTGGCCAAACCGGAGAATGAAAAATAGGATCATTCGTTAACCGAGACAAGTCTGGGAGGTCCAGAGTCGCTAGGAAGGGTAGTTGTCAGTTAACCTGTGGGTAATACTGGTGTGGCATAGGAACACCAGTAGGAACATACACTGGGTTAGACGGATAATTGTAACCAGTGGGTCCTCTTGTATAAGGTTGGTGCTGACCAGGGTACATAGGATTTGAGGGAGTTCGAGAAACATGTGCGAGTGGGGGATAACTAGATGGGTTTTGAGGATTATAAGATGGATTTGGCGTTTGTCCATAAGGAGGATATAGATGAGTCCCTTGAGGGGAAAGAGGTTGTTGTGGAGCTTGAGAATTGTGTCTCCCCGAGAACTGTGGGTTTCCTGGAAAAGGGATATTCCATGGATTGGGTGTGGTAGACACATTTTCTTCATACGGTTGATGATAGGATCCAGATTGAGGCTGCCCCCCCAGCATGAGGGTTCCCTCCAAATGGAAGTTGTCCTCCGGTGGGAGGATGCCCCCCAGCTTGAGGAAACCCACGAACCAATATTTAAATCTACTTCCTCATTGCTGATAAAATGTCGTAGAACCCTGGCATCAATCTCTTTCAGGTCCAAGCTTGAATCTTTAGGAGCGTATGGGCTTCATAAGTTGCATATATGTGGGTTGTTTCTGCTTGCTCTTGTCTCTGCCTTTGTGTGCCTATCGTCATTGGATGACCTAGAGGGTGAGAGATAAACACAGGAAGGAGAAGGGAAGTCACAGAGTGGGCAATGTGGGAGGCTGATGAGCGCGAAGTGGAGGTTGAGAGATGGAATGGGAGAGTGGAGAATAAAGAAGAACAATGAACCAGGTGCAAAGGAAACCATCCTAGATAACCAATGCTTGGAGTGTGCTGATGAATGCTCCATTAGAAGTTTTGATTGCGGAGATTTCTAGAGATGTGATTTCAAGACAAAGGGAGCATGGGCCGAATAGGTTAAGATCATTTGCATGTAGGTGATGAATTTTGTGAGGGATGTCATTTAAGGAGGGCGACATCAAGTTATGAAGATTGTTGTCGTGGGGATCTGACAGGATGCCAGATGTGGACGGATCTCAAGGCCTCTACCCTTGTATCGTCACACCTCTCTGTCACTTGATTTGGGTGAGCAAGATCAGCGTGGATGAGGTTTTCTTACGCAAGTGCTATGAAATATTCCGAGAGAGGGGAGGTTGAAAGGGGATCCCAGAACCAGACATTTTGATGGAAAGTTTTAAGGGCCCCTGCATTGGCTGAGCGATACACAATTTTGTTTGTCACTCTTTTGACATGGGAGGGATGATAGCTTCAATATGAGAGATGAGTTGTTGTATGTGCTCAAGGATGCTTTCCAAATTCCATCTTTTGGATATCTTAGCTAGGGGAGATCCATTTTGAAGTTTCCTGAGGATGTGAATGATTATCTAGGAGTCCCCTTCTACAACAAGTTTGTGGTAGCATTCACAATCAACTATGATTAGTCCTTGTTCAAGAGCTTGGATCTCAACGACATTTTTGTGTCGATGCCATTGAAGTCAGAGTAAAGCCATAGGATATTACCTTTCTCATTGCGGAAAATACCTCCAATGCCAACTAAACCTAGATTACCTTTGGAGGCACCATTAGAATTCAATTTCAGAAATCTGGGAGGAGGGGGAACCCAAAAGGCTGGAGTGGTTAAGAGCGGTTTGGGAAGAGATGAGTTGGATCTTCCCGAAAAGTGATTTATGCCAAGCTCATGAAGAATGCTAGATTTTTGAGCAATTCCTTACCAATCCTTCTCCTCCCATGAGGTCGAGAGGACAATTTCCTTGATGTGTCTTTTAATGTTTCTCTAGATGTCCTTAAGCGAAGAGCGCTAGTTGTTGAAAATCCAACATTTCCTCTCCCTCCAGAGTTCCCATAGAATAAATCTTTGGATAAGTTTCCAAGCCTTGTTGAGAATGGGATTGAAGAAAACTTGACCCCTCTAGTGGGTTATAGTTTCAATCAAGCTGTCCTTATTTCTATTAGAAGTGTGAAAAGTTAGTGCTCCCAGGTCCCATATGGCCGCTGATAATGAGCATCTGTTAAGGAGGTGCTCCATACTTCCCCCCTATAGGTGGTGTTATCGCACAGTTGGTACTTGGAAGTAAAGGGAAGGTAAAAGAAAGGCAAACTAACGTAACTGGAGACTATCTTATCACTGTCACTTCAATAGGATAACTCTTTCTGTTTAGGGTGGTAGGCTCAGGGGAGATGTCCCTGGTGACCTGGGGTTTTGAGAAGGCAAAGGTTCAAGGCTAAGTAAAATTTTCCCCCTCACAAGTCACCACCAATCAGAAATTCCAGCTAAACAACCAATAAAGATAATAATAACCAGAAATGTACCTTCCCAGAACAAAGCAACAAGAAACTATATATTTGCAAGATCACTTGCTGGTTAGTACTTCATATAATTGGAGAATTTATAAAATAAAGCAATTGAATGATAATATTGATGAAACGAATCAATGATGTATAGAAACAATGATCACAATATGCTACTTCATAATAAATTCTTTTAAAGAAGATTCACAATGAGCAAGAACGATTTATCGCCAATGTCACAATATCAACATTCATTAGAAGCAAAGACTACTATGCTTTAGCCAATCTTTCAATTGATTTAAAGAATCATAAAATGATGCAAAGTATAACTATAAATCAAATGGATAATGGCAGCAATAGGGTTAGTAGGTTATGGTTATAATGTATTAGTAATTGTTCAAAGGGATTGAATGTTTAAAGTTTTGTGATCAAGGCACTCAAGCATAAAGGTCTTAGACTAGTGCATTCATAGGGAAAATGGAGTCGACAAGTAGCAACAAGAGTTGAAGGAACAAAATGATAATACTAGGGCTAAAGACAAGAGAATTTGATGGTGAAGTGTTGGTAAGCCAAGGCTTCAACCATCAAACCCTAGGGGAAAACGACTCACTAAGGTGTAGTAACCCTAGGCCTTAGTGTGTTTTCCTCCTTCTCTAGCTCAATGACAAAGTAAAAATGGCTAAGGTGAGGTACGAGGGTAGGGTGTTGCAATGGCAAGGCCCTAGGAATGTCTTCAACACCAAAAATTGTTCATTGGCATAATCTAGTAGGGAATTAAAATAAGGACACCAACATGTGCTTATTTCCTAGGGTTTATTCCAACAATTTCATTAACAAAATGCGAGTAAAATACTATAACCATTCAAGTAAGGGAAGGATTGCAGAAATTCACTTACATTTACCAAGCATTCATCAAGCCAAACCCTAGTTGTAAACCTTCCACCAAGAAAATGACAAAAATAGCCAAAATAAGCCTCCTTCAACAAGTGCGCACTAGTAATTTCAGCCAAAACCCTAAAGGAGGGTGCAAATTTCAGACCTCACACAAGTGTGAGTGAAAGATGATTTATAAAAGAGAGTTTTATCTCTCTTATACCATACCAATGACCTTAATTAAATTTTAGGTCACAAAAGGCTGACAAGGCCAAAAATACATAATAATATTATTTTTACATTAAATGTCATAATCAAACCCTAAATCAAGCAAAGATGAAGACACCATGCCCTTTTAGGGCGACGTTAGCCCCTTCTAGGGCAATGTTGGCCTCCTGGATCAAAACATTAAGTCTCCTCGGGCCTTCAGAACGTGCCACACATGCCACAACTGCCTCCCAAAACCTCCACAAGTGTTGGATGACGTCATAGGTGTCTTGGGTGACGTCATGGGCCATCCAAGGCCAACGTCCTGGTGGAAAGGGTACAAACCCCTTGGGTACAGGTCTTCTAAGATGCCTCTGGTGGAACATCCTCCTCTTCTAAGGTGCAAAACCTTTGATCTGTGTCTACCCCCTGCTGGGGTCTTAACATCCATCTAATGGGGTTTCAGCCCCTTGGAGATCCGAACTAATCATCTCGCCATGTGTACCTATCCATAATGGTACCTGTCCATTGGGTATGATCCTGCACATCAATAGATACACCCTCCATGGGATCATATGCCACAGGGATCATAGCAATCTAGATCACATCTAATCATCAATTTTATTAAACATGTGCATAAAACCCCTTTTACCCAGTCAAGTGCTCAAAGACATTATACTAATCTGCAAGCCAAGTTTGGAGGAAGTGACAGGGCGTCCTATTGGGCTAATGCTCACTGGATGTGGGGTGTTTTCGGGAGAAATCAAATCCAAGCCATGTGAGTGGATGAGGTGGTAAGGGATGTTTGGACAAGGGCTGCAGTGATAGTAGGGAAATGCATGGCTTACCTGTGGGTGCCTTTGTAGAGGGTGAGATGCACCTGTCATGGATGCAATTTTTTCCAATCCCATTCATGCCTTTTATCTTTATTCTTATTTCTTTTTCTTTCAAGAAGATAGTAAGGGGACACTGCCCCGGCATGGTGACCAGTGGTGGCAATGTTACCCACAAGCATTTCACAAAAATGAGAAGGTTGGCTCGTGATGAGACCCCCTTTCTCTTGGCTATGCCACCAAGAGACACTACCCTGGCGTGGTGACCAACTACTGGTAATGTCATACCGCTACATGCCCATGGACCTAATAGGTTGGCTCGTGATAAGTCCCCCTATCCTCTAACTAGGTCTTGTTTTATTATTTTTATACGGGTGCTCTGTTTCTTGCTGAGAATCCTTTTACCGATTTCTCGGGGATCCATGGGCGAAGCATATCGAGGTTTCATTCTTTGGCTTCTATCTTTTTCCAACTTCTTTTACCCTCTTGACCTTTATCCCCTTCTTCCCACAAGGTAAGGTGCAACCCTTAAATATTTGGCCAACCCAATGCCCGAACCAGTGTAATGGGATGGATGAGCGGGAGAAAGATGGAAAGTGGTAAGTATGGTGAGAGAGGACGATGGATTCTCATGAATCCCCCCAGTGGCAACTAAAAACCTATGGGCACAAGCTTACTAGGGCATCCTATCACTCCCCCCAGATATGGTCAAGTGGATAGGCATAAGATCCAAGCACTCGTTATAAACAAAAATAATTAAATGCACATATTCAAAGGTTTTGAGGATCAGAGTGACACATACCATGATACCCAGACTCATTACCTCATGGAGCAAGATCCACTTCTGCTATAGGACCAGGCTAAGGTGATGGATGCTACTACTGCTGAAAAAGTGGAGGTGTTGAAGAAAAGAAAAGATGGTCCATCCAGGGCCATGCTCAAGTCAATATGACTCTCGACACTCCATGTCTAGGACCTATGGGCCCCAAGACATAATCTCCTTAGTTATCCCTAAACTGGGGGATAACAGGTGGCAAAGATGACAGAGGCCTGGGCCGACAATTCCTCTTTTGAGAAGGTTATCCCAAGTGAGGATTTTCCTTTTGGCGAGGAGCCAAAGAAAGAAAGAAATTTTAGGCCAGAGGTTTTGTAGCCATATTTTGATCCATATGGGTTTTGGTTGTTGATCAACCCATTTGGCTACTAGTTTGTAGGATTCTTTGATGGTGAAGGATCTTGAAGGCTGATATCCCCAACTCAGAGTGTCTTCTCCCTCCTTTACCTTTAATTTTCTATTGGCAAGATCCTGCCTGAAGTTCTCTGAGTTGAAATATGGAGGTAGGGGATCCTAGTGAGATCTGGGGAGCCAGGATCTCCATTGGTCTTTTGAGGATGAATTTAGGAGATGCTAGAGCTGAAAAGAGATATAACAACATCGCTTGTAGAACAAATTTAAGGAGGATTAGTTGTTATCCACAATTTTGGTCATTGTGATAATGTCATGATGAGGTCATGATGATTGAAAATCAAGCTCTTTACCAAGAATATTTTCCTGAGAAAAGTTACAGTTGTCTTCTTCCAGAATTCACATTTTGAAGCATGTTCGCAGGCTGCTTATATAGTCACCTGCGGGAATACCTATTTCTCTCATGCTACTTCAAGCTTGGGTGCAAACTTCTCGCATTGTACTCAAGGCTAGGGTGCAGACATTATTTCAAAGAGGAAAAAGATAAAGATCTTGAACCTTCTAGAAGAGAATCTTCTAGAAGGGTGAGTTGGCTTTCGAATGGTTGTCCAATTACTGGAATTCCAGATATCTTGGGATCATTCCCTATCCAAGTAACTAAACTATCTTCTCCTATATATTGAGGAGATTGCTCATGGAAAAGGTTAAGCATAAGCAAGCTAACAAGAGATTGATTGGAGAATTGTTAGAAGCCTGTATGGAGAACTGATGCTACAACAGCAAGAGACTACAGTAAGGTCATCACAAGTGGTTGATTTTCTTCATGCATGAGCAAGTGTGTGTGTCAGAGCTAGGAGCCATCGAAAGGATACCTACGACATCAAGGCTCAGGTTGTAAGTTCCTCTTTCAATTAATTAATACAGTAATATGTCCCTTTCCCATAAATATGATGTCACTTTATTACATGATTCCTTGATCACATGTATAGACTAGATATTGAATACATTAATCTTCCTTTACTTTGATTGGTTTGTTCTGTCGTGATCTGAACGGAGCAAGAGCATCGGAGCGAAGCTTGGAACAACAGAGACTTAGGAAAGCGTTCATAAGGTATGTCCATCTTCCTTTATCTCTTAGTTCACTCAATAGATTAGGTCTAGGGAAAGAGTAGTATTCTGTCTTGTTTTGTTCTAGATCCAGGTGGATCTAGGGAGATCGATTCGTGTCCGCACTTACAGATTAATCCATAAACAAAATTGGTGACTCCACTGGGGAACTTATCCCTTTGTCTTTTTGGTTTTTTGAATTTCCTGTGGCCATTTGCTCTATTGTTGTCATTCTCCTGATTTGTTAGTTTCTGAGTCCTCAGGATACCCTGAGAGACCTTCTGGGTCTATAAGCCAACTGAGATTTTGCTTGTATTTTCAAAATTTTCATTAGTTTCAAGGATTCTCGTACTGTACCTATTGATATCCTGCGAGAATCTTGGAGGTTATCATTCTGCTTATACCTTCCAGTGCGAACTCTTCGCAGTCTGCATTGAAGTTGCCTGCGAGAATTATACATTCTCACACTGTGTCCAAGGCTTGCCTGCGGGCAGATTTTGAAATTTTTTTGAAATCAAGTTTTGACTTTACCAACAGCTTAGCTCTGTTGATTTACACCTTTTTGACTTATTGGGTCATTGGCTTACACGCCTTTTTCTTTAGTTTGCTTGTTTGGAGAGATTTAGGTTTTCTAGGTCTTCTTTGCTTTTGATAACTTGACTTTCTTTTCTTGGCCTTGTTTGGCATTTTTTGGCTCTTGGATTACTGGAGTTGGATATGTCTGGATAGCTGAGAACCAGTGATTGGTAGAGGGTTAAGTTTTTGTGTTTTCTCTTTTGCTTTGAGGTTCGAAAGGACATTTTCATTTGCTTTTGAGAAGACTTCTTGGTTTGGTTTTCATTTTTACTATCATTGAAGAAGTGGCTGGGTTGTTTTGTTTGATTTGGTTCGATTTGATTTTCTCTTCTCCTTCATCAGAGTTCTTCTTGGAAAGTGAACAATTAGTTTTCTTTCAAGTTTTTGTTTTTTCGAAAACATTGTAAAATAAAATCTTAGAGCTTTGAAGTATTGGAAAAGACATTGAGAGATTGTTATTTGATAGTTGATTATTCGCATTGGCATTTGAATGAAAAATTGAACATTGCATTTGCATTATAGTATTGAGATTGATTCGGAAAAAGTTCTCTCTCTCCCGTAACTAGGATTCATGGAATGAAAAAGATTATATTTCATCATTGTCCTTGCATTACTTGGGTCAGAGTCACACATCATG
>ML861167.1:28023-41851 GCA_009831015.1 Picea engelmannii | reverse complement strand
AAATTTCAGTGATAACAATCGTAACAAATTGACAATTGGAAGTGGTTAAGGAAGACAGACATGTTAGAAAAATAGGACCGCGGAGCAATAAAATAAAACAAATGCAAAAACAAAACATAGAAGACACACAATATAAGAGAGACATAGATTTATGTGGTTCACCTAGTGTGGGCTATGTCCAGCAGAGAAATTGCTAGGTCCTTCCTTTATTATTATCTAGCAAATGAAGGGATACAACCTACAACAAAACCCGCTGTAACTTCCTCTTCTTTCTCTCACAGTCTCCTCTCTCAGAATACAATATTCACCGTCAACCATAGCTGCAATACATTTTCCTCATAAAAGAGGGTTTCCTTCTAGGGAAAAAAACCCTAACATAATCTCTACCGTTAGATTTGCGACCTTATAATGAATGGTCCAGATTTACAATGAAATTACAATATACTTTTATAAGGCAATTTTTTCTTTGGGGGATTCGCCCCCGAACCCCCATCAGGGGACGCTGCCCCTGAACCTCCGCTGGGGGCCCACTTTCCCCCAACCAGGGGGATAGGCCCCTCAGACCCCGCAGAGGGGGTACTCCCCTCTGCACTCCCCCACGTGGAAGAGTGTACATACTTCTGGGGTGTAAATACTTCATGGGGTATAAACACGGCTGAAAGTAAAAGACCTATAAATCAAGAAGATAATCAGGCTCCACAACCAACACAACACCAGCTAACTAAAGGTCCCATATTTCCCCCTAGGTATCTCGATATACCATTTCATAGAAACTCCAATGAGGGTGCATTGAAATAATATTAATCGAATAGAATCTTCATTAAGGGAATTTGAGGAGCACCATAAGTGAAAGGTAGTAACGTGATCACCATGATACTCACCATTATTACCTTTGAACTTTGGAATGATTGAAGGAAGCTTGGTGGGGATGGGGGGCCATGTAGGATCATGACTCACAGGGTCATTTATCAACTTAGACAAGTATGGTAGATTAAGCGTGGCCAGAAAAGGAGATGGGGTTGTGGCATCTGGCCCCAAACTTCCGGGAAAGATTGTGCTTGAGGAACTGTAGCCCATCCAATGTTTTGGTAAGCCCCATGTCCCTATCCGAGATTGTAAGACCCTCCTCCGAGCTGATTCATGAAAGGTTGGTTGGGCATCATTCCAGTAGGAATGTTCTGTTGGAGATTATAAAAATTGCCCCCAGTCGAAGTGGATCTGGGTTGGGGATTTTCCAAAGCATGAAACTGACCTCCTCTAGGTGGGAATCTAGAGGATAGAGGTGGATTCATCATGCCAAATGTATTGGTTAGAATCGACACTGATGAGGTAGGGGTATATGACAGAACTTGAGTAGAAGCTTGTCCGCCAAGTTGGTTATTACACCCAAAAGCAGGTGGATTAGACACAGGGTTAAAAGTAGGAATGCCTCCCATATTAGGAGTCGTTTGAGGGATTTGAGACCCACCAAACGAAAAATGGAGTATAAGGAGGTGTAGTTCCCCCAAGCCCAATTCTAGCATTAGTGCCGACAACTGGGATGGTGCTCAAAAACTGTGAAGTAAAGTTTGACATACCATAGGAAAAAGGAATTGAGTCCATAGGGATGGACTGGACATTATATCCCAGTGAGTGATCAAGAGACCCAAAAGGGTTCGAGGAAAGATATTGAGCATTCACTATAGGTTGATACATAGTAATGATAGGTGCCTCCGGCACTACAACATTTGTGTTTGCAGGAGTCGAAGGGGTGCCATTAACTATAGTGGGTGTGGGAGTTGAAGGGCTCCCATTATTTTGAATATTAGGTTCACTACTCATCCTTGTAGAATCCCAAGTTTGAACAGTGGATGTGTGTGTACCACACCTAATAACTCTATTCCTTTTAAAAGGAAAAGACTCTAAATCTGGTGGTAACTGTAACAAGCGACGGGACTGGCAGGGATGTTGGTCTGAATCCACGATGAATTAAGACTCTAAAGATGAAAAATAAATCCTAAGGCCAAATAGTAATCAAAGAGCACACCAAAATTCAAACAACCAATATGCACACAAACAGGGTAAAGTGGATGAAAGTGGCCTCCCTCCCTAAAGAAGGTATGTCTCTCCCAAGAGGGGCCCGAGACTCCTTTCTAAAGATCGGAGGTAAAAAAATCAATTATAAGGGCCCTCGTGGGCTTAACAACAAGCCGGTTAGATCCCCCCAGAGAGGTAATCCTCCATAAAGGTTGTGTGTTGTTTGACCCTTATCTGACCCAGGATACCTGTAGAATAACCCCTGCAAGTAACCTATGTGGCACCTAATTCAAGCAACTAATAAACCACTATATAACCGATGCATAGGCAAGTGGTCATAAGTCAGGTCCACCATATGGGCATGGTAGCAAAGCCCAAAACCTTGAAAGTACTGCCTCTCACGGAGGTAAAGGTACTAACAAGATCCCCATATATGAATAGATCCCCAAAAATATCTCTAATGCTAATAAGGTATCTGGGAGATATCCCTTCAACCAACCTCGAATGACCTCATGATTAACTCCAGTGTGAGCAAAGCCTCCTGATATTACCAATTATACAATGGATTTCTCCACTCCCTTTCTCAGACACATATGTTGATTTAATTGCATTGGAGAAGTTTACTCACAAAATCCTATTCCAAGGCGCTAAATCCTAAGCTAGTTTGTGTACCCTAGAAGATAAAATTGTGACTAATCAATTTTAAATTATAGCGTTAATTTTAGTGGCCGTGATTACTCAAAAATGTATGGTAGTGAAACTCAGGGTGTTATGACTCTGCAAGAAAAGTAAATATGAAAGTAATGCAAAGTCCTAACTTCAACTTTTAATGAGTGATATGCTTCTAAAAACCAATGCAATCTTCAATTTCAACTCTGCAATTTTGAAGTAAAAATGCAATCTTTCATTACGTGCACTAAGCTAATGACAAGGACTCAAAAGACCAAAATGCCAAGCAATGCAAAATGCCTATTTTTTTGTATTTTCAATATAATAAAAATGAAAGTTCATGGAATGAAAGCAAATTGATATATAAAATATACTGTGTATAGAAAGAAATAACTCAAGCAGGATACCAAGTAGCAAAGCACCCAACCCAATGTACAAGGACAATCAAAATGAAAAGATGATGAGAAAGACTTTGCCCAAAAATTCAACCAAAGATAGGTTTCCCGTCATCCCATAAGAAATTAACAGGCACTACAAAGACCCAAGAAGGCTAAAAAAACATCAAATCCCACCCAACAACCCCCTGACCAAGAAAACAAGCCAGGAAAGCTGATGTACACGACTATTTAGGAAAACATAGTGTCTGTAGGTAGCTTGCAGAGGGACAACCTATGTATATACACGACTATCAAGGAAAAAAGCGCATATATGTTTCAAAAAAATGGCTAGGAAAGGGATTCCCAGAGTGAACAAAGGTTTTCAACCAATGATACAAAAATAAACACCATAGGAATGAGAGCAATATAAGGAGAAATATACTCCAAACCCTAAGAAAGAAGATTCAATCCCCAATATGGTCACCAATTCTGTTATGAGGAAAATCTCTCTATGGCTAGGGTAAACCACAACAAACAAAAATGACTACAGAAATCAACTCTCTTCTTAAGTATGCTATATAAACACATATTCTAGCAAGACAAGATAAAAGGCCTACCTCATCTAGACGTTCAATGAAGTCCACTGTTGAGCACTTGACCCAAAGCAATATACCTACAACTAGTCCTCAACAACCAATAAAAGAAAGCATATGGTGATATTATATGATGTTAGTACATTCAATAGAATAATACATTAATAAACATGAAAAATAGACCCATGGAATAATAATTCAAATATTTGCAAGATATCAATTGGATGGGAAAATAGTATTTCTATTAATAAATGATCAGTAGAAGTGAAAATGTTACAGACTTTTGTGTCGGCACGGTTCATAACTGAGAAACTAAGTTCCTTCTAGCTGGGTCTCCACCACTTCAATCCTCCACCAAAGGCAAGCTCATAAGAGAGAAACAATGAGGTTCTCAATCAATAAGGGAAGAGATTTGGGGATGAACACTGTGTTTAGACTTAAAGGACAAAGGGATGCAAACTCAATATGAATTAAATAATATCTCTAGAGTAAATTTTCTCTCAAAGTTGAATTCTTTCTCCTCTTTCCATAGCTCAGAATTGGCCCATTTATAGCCTTCAAAATGGAACTGAAGGGCTAAGCCAGAACGTTTCCAGTATATGGAAGGCCAAGGATCATAGATCTCCTGTCGTGACATGGAAACCCGACATTAATTTTCATTTTCTGACACAAATCCCGATATACGCAGGCTATAGTGGATGTTGGCCCTCGACCAAGTTTTGAGGAAACATTGGTCGTGCTTGACCATTTTTGGGACTTTGACAGGCTGGTCGAAGAAGGAGCGCCTAGGCAAAGTGAAGATAATGGGATCTCACCCATTTTTTAGGATTTTTGGGATTTTAGGGTTTATGTAATAGGTATGGGATGTCGGCCCATGGGTTTACCCATGCTTAGGCCTTTTTGTAATGTATAAATAAGTAGCTAAGTGATGTAAGAAGTAGTTACTAGTCATTGGTCAGCTTAGTGCATGGCTAGTTGGCTTTGTGAATGAACATGTTAAGGATTGTAGGGATAAGTGCAAGCATTTTGTAAGTGCTTCATGCAGATAGACTGTGTAAGGATTTGTGCTTTGATCTAACTCGGGGAAGGAGGATTTGGTGAGGTGTGTGTAGATCTCCTTTCCTTTGTGGAGTTGGCTCTGTGGCTTTGTGCACAGGAGTAGAGGAATGTAAGAAGCTTGAAGACTAATAAAGAAGAATAAGAAGTTGGTGGACGTAGCCCCACATTGAGGTGAACCACGTATATCCTATGTTGATGTGTTTTATGCAATGTTGATTATGTTGTTTATGTATTTATCTGCTTAGTGCACTAATATTAAGGCATGATAGGTAGATCCATGAATTCTTAGTTCTTTATAATGTGAATGAATGTTAGATATGAGATTATGCTATGGGCTAAGAGGTTTTAAGGGTTAGATCTTGGTTGTTTCTGTGCTGATCTGTAATAAGGGTTAATCTGCGATGTGAATAAGGATCATAAATTAATGCATATGGTTGGATAAGTGCTCTATTGAGTGTTGTAATCACATATTTGTGTCCCAAATAGGTTGTAGACACTTGAGTCCTACAATCCCCCCCCCTCACGTCTACCTCAGGTGATACTTCATCTGCTTCACAGGTGTTTCTGAAAGGGTCAATAGTTAGGGTTTTATTGATGTGGTATTGAAATGTTGAACCCTTGGTGTGCCCCTGTGCCAACAAATGGTTCCGTTGTCGGGACTTGAAACTATGATTGCTAGGAACTGAAGAAAAGAGAAATCTCTGTACGTAGATCTATTGCTGTAGTGTGCAATATTCTACTTGACTTGCGAAGCTCTGTGCTAAGAAAGAAATTGGACTTGAAGAAAAGAGGTAAGATTTTAAAGCTCTGTGCTCTAGTAAAGGTAAGATACGTGGAAATTTTTGCTTCGAAAGTATGAATCTTGGTATGTTTGAGAGATTTTGTCCCAGTCTGAAAACTAGGGCACAGTTAGAGGAAAGAGTTGATCTGGATAAATTTGATATAAATAGAGAAAGATATGTTATCCCTATGCATATAACTAATTTTTGGACTAACAAGTGGATGCAAGAACCTAGAAAGAATTTTTGCAGATTGCAGGTCCGTCACTATGATCCCAGTGCGTAGTATAGGAAAGGTTGGGGATCATTTAAGAGAAAGAGAGGATTGACACTGTGTTATAATTGTAGAAGGAATGCCATGGTGTATGTCCTATTTTCCTTTGTTTTAAAACTACTAGTCATGAGGTTGAGGATTGTCCTAGAATGATTGCTAAATTTGAAAACATGGACATGAGATAAGAAAACTATCAATAAACTAAGGATATGTTAGAGAACCAGAAAGAATAAGAGACTATGCTATTACAACTGAAAGAAACACTGAATGATCACAAAGACATCAGTTTACAAGAGATTCTGAAAGAAAAGCAGTGCATAGTTATAAGAATAGGAGACTTCGACATAGACTCTGTCTTGGATGAGGAAACACAAGTAAATATTATGCCAAAAAACACTTGAGAATTTTTGGGAAAGCCTGCTATAATACCGTCATTGGGGAGGATAGGCTTGTTTAAAGGGAAGATGATAACCCTATGTGGAAGAGTTACTCATGTACCTATGATTTCCCATGGAACATCGACCGAAGAAGAATTTGAAGTCATTAAGTTTGTGGAGAACAACGCTCCGTTTGCACTTTTGTTAGGAAAGACCTGGATTGAAAGGGATCAAATAAAAAGGAAAGCAGAGGAGGAAGCTATAGAACATAAAAATCAAGAATTAATAGATTTCATAGCCAAGAAAATAACATAATTAATAGAAGAATAAGAGACTAAGTCGAAGAAATAGAGGGCAAGAGAGATAACCGTCAAAGTTGAAAGAATACAAGAAGGATTAAAGAACCTGTCCATACAAGAGAGAAGAGCACCTACCCTAGAAATAGTAAGAGAAGAGGTATCACATTTGAACCCTTTGAAATACCCTCAATAATGCGAAGTTACTACGATAAGAGAATATAAGAATAAGAATGGAAAAAGGAACCTAGAGACTCAGATCACAAGAAAGAAGGCAAGAAAGCTCAACAAAAAGAAAGCAAAGTTAGAAAAACCACAGGACGTTCCAGAGAGGACTTCGAAGAAGGCAGGTTTGTAGAACTTGAACCTCACCAGAATAATAGAACCACGTAGAATGCCACTTCACTACGACAAAGCTATTTGACCATTGGAGGCATCCCGACCGTTAGAACGACGCTCCAGAATGGCTAGAAATGTCATTATTTCCAGAAAGATTTCCATTGGACCGTTGAGACCGTGCCATAACGGATGGATTCGTATTGATTAAGGCATTTTGACCCGTTGAAGTAATCCGTTACGACGTTGATTGTTTAATTCGTCGAATGCCGCACTGAGACCACTTTTGCAAACTAAGATATTCGAGCTAACTGAGAATTGATCACATACAACATTGTGTTATCTAAATACCTCACCATTCGTTCGATGACCTTGAGTGTCTGTTCGCCTACCTGATCCCCGTGATTACGAGTGTGAGTGTCGAGTGAGCATAACGCGCTAGATAAATCTATAGAAGAGATCTTGATGGACCTCATAGTTGATAAATTCATGTCTATAGGTATACATGCATCGTCGATGGGCATATTGCAAGCATCCCCCTCGACTGGACGTCGATCTATGCCATCCTGAACCGCAACTAAGAAAATAAGTAAGCACCGCGACGATCTGGAAAATGTGAAGTAGATCTAGGAGGTCTTGCCCGACTACATCCCACCTCTGGCTGGCACGGTTAGTCATTACATCGTCCCGCGTGATTTCGAGTAAACGTAAATCAATGCATACCTCCCGAAGGGGATATGCACAGTTGGACCACATTTGGGGCTGATCCTAGATCTCAAGATCAACGATTTCAACCTTGGAGATCAAAAGAACTATGCAATGCTTGCACATCATAGATAATTGACAAAGACAACTAGGAAGAATCCCAAGATAGTTCCCCAGCCATGGATTAAAGAGATCACGCGATCGATGATATTAAACATGATGAATATCCCCCACTTCAACATACATCAGGAGGTTAATGCATGCGTTAAACTACTCCTGTCATGCTACCATGGAGGTTTTCTCCGGATAGATAGGCACGTGACTGTGGATCCAATGCTGATCCACCTGATCAATAGATTGAGCATCTAGGGACTAGACCCTAAAAAATTCTACCTAGGGAAGACGTCAGATCACTCTATAGCACAACAGATCAAGGAGGTGTATGGCGATGTGGATAAGGGGAAGCGAGGCTTTAGGGTATCCTCCATCAAGGATGGCGCAGTGCACCTAGCTTGTCAGTTGATTGCTGGCAAGCTTGTCAGAAAGAACCGGCCGACACAAGTCATAGGGTTCGTAGTCGACCTCACAGGGAAGTGTGTCGAAGGAATGAAGATGAACTAGTTGAGCTACCTCGTCAGTGAGTTGGAGAAGGACTATCGCGAAGCACAGGACCAAGGCTATGAGTTTCACTTCAGTTGGTTGTTGATTTTAATTGCATTTTTTGCTTGGGAGATGCTAGAGGGAGTGACATTCCCAGAAGTAAAGCCATCTTAGCCATTGGCCACAAGGTTCACCACCTTGTAGTATACAAGTGTTATGGCGAAGCAGTGGCAATCAAATGTGGTGTTCCACGCTTACTACCTACAGCTCAAGCATGGCATTGAATCATTCCCCCGAATGACCTTGAACACCTTACATACATACAAGCCGCTAGAGAAGTTCTTCACAGATCGACACTTCATCTACATCATTGCGCACAGGGATGGAAGTAAAGAGGAGCTGCAGTCCTACTACAAATTGACCGATGAAGATATGGAGGAGATAACCAAGGAATGGCCAACCAAATTCTTTGTACCAATGGAAGATGTTGAACTCTCCGACCCCAACCTCATTAAGAGTCCCATGGTCACCCAGACTGAGTATGATGGACCAAGCAATGCAAAGAAAAAGGAGGAAGTGTAGGACATAGATAGTGAGGAGAAGGACACCGCATTGGAGGAAGCTGCACCCAACTCACTTGCAGGAGGAGGAGACGATGAAGAAAACCAAGAGGAGGAAGGGGAAAAAGATAAGCAAGAAAAGGGTGAATTGACACTACCAAAGGATCCCCTTACAGAGGTCGAGACATTAAATAAAAGGAAGGTTTCTCCGCAGAAACCCTTAGTGCGGAAGAAGTCCCGAGCTAAGAAGCTTCAGTCACAGAATGTGCTCTTAGTGGAGGACATCGAGCTCATCATCATAAACATCAAGGATTATTTAGAAGACATCTTGTAGAGACATGGAGAAAAACATGAGTTGATGTATGAAAGAATAGAGAAGGAGCTCAAATACATCCAACAAGCTATCCAACTGAGCCACGTTGTGTCTACTGTGCCACCCTCAACAGAAAATATAGAATTGGGGGATGAGCCCACCTAGTTTTGAAGGTTAGTAGATGAAATAGAGGTTTGACTTCATTGATCCCAATAGGAAAAGGAGAAAACCAAAAAGTCCTTAAGGCAAGAAAAGGAAGAGGCATTAAAGAAAATTCGAGTTGCGCAATAGAAAAAAAGTAAAATTTAGGTGAAGTTCAAGTAGAAAAATGCAAAGATACAAGAAGAAAAAGACCAGTTGCTTGTAGAGAAGACCGTAGTCAAGGAGGTAGTGACTAGAGCACTTCACTTTGTTTCAGGCTTAGCACAGAAGGAATCAGATTCAACTGAGGTGCAAGTGGGGAATCTTGCTGAGTCTATTCAACAACTTCAAGCAAGAGTAATAGAGCTAGAAATCCAAGAAATACCTAGCACTCCACAAGAAGTGTAGGATCAGAGGGAAGAAATTGCTAAGAGTGTAGTAGAAAAAATCAGGGCGTTGGCCTCAGAATGTAAGAAACTAAGTAATTGAAGTGTGAAGACCTATGAGTGCCTTGTAGAAGACCCGTAGCTGAGGACATTGGAGGCATAGCTCCAAGAGGAAAAGAAATAGGCATCGACTGTGCAAGCACAGATGAACCTGCTTATTGTAGTGGAGAAAATCAAGAGGTCGCAGGAGTAGCGCACTGTTCAACAACAAGTCACTTCCATCCAAAACATAGTTATAGAGGTGACACAGAGACTCCAGCCAGTGCAAGACAAAGCCTGCACACTTTTTGAAGAGATCGAGGGACAAGGATCATAGTTGGAATAGGTGGTCACAAGAGTGGAACAATGCTTGGAAGGGCTTGTCATCGAGCAATTAATTCAGGAGTTCACCGAGAAGGAGGCTCTAGCGAAGCAGAAAGTCAAAACAACTTGAGTTAAGCTCAAGGCCTTCAAAGTGGTATTACACAGATCAGAGTGACTCGAGACGAGTCACATGTGAGTGTTGGGGGCATGTTGGCCCTCGAACAAGTTTTAAGGAAACATTGGTTGTGTTTGACCATTTTTGGGACTTCGACAGGCTGGTCAAAGATTGATTGCCTAGGCGGAGCGAAGATCATGTGATCTAGCCCATTTTGTGAACTTTTTGGGATTTTAGGGTTTATGTAACGGGTATGGGATGTCGGCCCATCGGGTTACCCATGCTTAGGCCTTTTTGTAATTTATAAATATTTAGCTAAGTGATGTAAGAAGTAGTTACTATTCATTGATTGGCTTAGTGCATTTCTAGTTGGCTTTGTGCATGAACATGTTAAGGCTTACAGGGCTAAGTGAAAGCATTTTGCAAGTGCTTCATGAAAACAGACTGTGTAAGTCTTTATGCTTTGATCTAACTTGGGGAAGGAGTATCTAGCGAGGTGCATGCAGATATCCTATCCTTTGTGGAGTTGGATCTATGGCTTTATGCACATGAGAAGATGAATGTAAGAAGATTGAAGACTAATAAAGAAGAAGAATAAGTTGGTGGACGTAGCCCCACACTGGGGTGAACCGCATATATCCTGTATTGATGTGTTTTATGAATTGTTGATTATGTTGTTTATGTATTTACCTGCTTAGTGCACTAATCCTAAGGAATGATAGGTAGATCCATGGATGCTTAGTGATTTATAATGTGAATGAATGTTAGATATGAAATTATTCTATGGGCTAAGAGGTTTTAATGGTTGGATCTTGGTTATTTCTGCGCTGATCTGTAATAAGGGTTAATCTACGATGTGAATAAGAATTATAACTTAATGAATATGGTTGGATAAGTGTTATGTTAAGTGTTGTAATCACATATCTATGTCCCAGATAGGTTGTAGGCACTTGAGTCATGTAACCCCCCCTGCCTCTACCTTGGGTGAGACTTTATCTGCTTTGTAGGTGTTGCCAAAAGTGTCGATATTTATGGTTTTGTTGGTGCAGTGTTGAAGCATTGAACCCTGGGTATTCCCCTGTGCCAAAAAATGTTTCCGTTGCCAGGACTTGAAACTATGATTGTTGGGAACTAAAGAAAAGAGAAAGCTCTATACGTAGATTTATTGTTGTAGTGCACAATATTCTACTTGACTTGAGAAGCTCTGTGCTAAGAAAGAGACCGGATCTGAAGAAAAGAGGCAAGATCTTAAATCTCTATGCTTTGGTAAAGGTAAGATAAGTGGAAATTTTTTCTTCGAAAGTATGAATCTTGGTATGTTTGATAGATTTTGTCCCAATCTGAAAACTAGGGCACAGTTAGAGGAAAGAGTTGATCTGAATAAATTTGATAGAAATAGAGAAATATATGTTATCCCTATGCATATAAAGAATTTTTGGACTAACAAGTGGATGCAGGAACCTAGAAAGAATTTTTGCAGATTGCAGGTCCATCACTGTGATCCCAGTGTGCAGTACATGAAAGGTTGGGGATCATTTAAGAGAAAGAGAGGATTGACATTGTGTAATGATTGCAGAAGATCGGGACATATTGCTAAGGAATGCCCCGGTGTAGGTCCTATTTTCCTTTGTTGTAAAAATATTGGTCATGAGGTTGAGGATTGTCCTAGAATGATTGCTAAATTTGAAAATATGGACATGAGACAAGAAAACTATCAAGAAACTATGGATATGTTAGAGAACCAGAAAGAATCAGAGACTATGCTATTACAACTGAAAGAAACATTGAATGATCACAGAGACATCAATTTACCAAAGATCTTGAAAGAAAAGTAGGGAATAGTTACAAGAATAAGAGACTTCGACATAGACTGTGTCTTGGATGAGGAAACACAGGTAAATATTATGCCATAAAGCACTTGGGAAATTTTAGGAAAGCCTGCTATAATACCTTCATTGGGAAGGATAAGCTTGTTTAAAGGGAATACGATAACCCTATGTGGAAGAGTTACTCATGTACCTATGATTTCCCATGGAACATCGACCGAAGAAGAATTTGAAGTGATTAAGTTTGTGGAGAACAATGTCTTGTTTTCACTTTTGTCAGGAAAGACCCTAATTGAAAGGGACCATATCAGAAGGAAAGTAGAGGAAGAAGCTACAGAATAGAAAAAGAAGGAATTAAAGGATTTCATAGTCAATAAAATAACACCATTAATAGAAGAAAAAGAGAATAAGTCGAAGCAATAGAGGGAAAGAGAGCTAGCTGTCAAAGTTGAAAGAACACAAGAAGACTTAAAGAACCTATCCATACAGGAGAGAAGAACACCTACCCCAGAAATAGTAAGAGAAGAGGTATCAAATTTGAACCCTTTGAAAGACCCTCAACAATGCGAGGTTACTATGCTAAGAGAAGATAATAATAAGAATGGAAAAAGATACCTAGAGACTCAGATCACAGGAAAGAAGGAAAGAAATCTTAGCAGGAAGAAAGCAAAGTTAGAAAAATCGCAACACGTTCTAGAGAGGACTTCATAGAAGGTAGGTTTGCAAAACTTGAACCTCGCCGGAATAGCAGAACCATGCAAAATGGAACTTCATCACGACGAAGCTAAATGACCATTGGAGGCATCATGACCATTAGAATGATGCTCTAGAATGGATAGAAACAAATTTATTTCCAAAAATTTCACCATTGGACCATTGAGACCACGCCATAACAGATGGATTTGTATTGATTAAGGCATTTCGACCCATTGAAGGAATCTGTTACGACGTTGCGTATTTAATCCATCGAATGTTACACCAGGACCACTTTTGCAAAATGAGATATTCAAGTTAACAGAGAATTGATCACATACCATGATGTGATATCTAAAGACCTCATTGTTCGTTCGATTACCTTGAGTGTGTGTTTGCCTACTCGATCCTTGTGATTACAGTGTGAATGTCGGGTGAGCATAGCGTGCTAGAGAAATATGTAGAAGAAATATTGATCAACCTCATGGTTGAGAAATTCATGTTTATAGGTATACATGAATCGTTGATGTGCGGATTGAAAGCATCCTCCTTGACTGGACGTCAATATATGCCATCCTGAACCATGACTAAGAAAATAAGAAAGCACCGCGATGATCTAGAGAATGTGAAGCAGATCATGTTGGTCTTTCCCGACTACATCCTACCTCTGGCTGGACTGGTTATTCGTGACAATGTCTCGCATGATTTTGAGTACACATTAATCACTGCATACCTCCTGAAGGGGATACATGCAATCAAACTGCAGTTGGGACTGATCCCATATCTCAAGATCAACGATTTCAACCTTGGAGACTGAAAGAACTATGCGATGCTCACACAACATAGATACCTGACAAAGATGACTAGGAGGAATCCCATGATAGAACCCCAACCATGGATTAAAGAGATCACGTGATATATGATCTTAAACGTGATGAAGATCCCCCACTTCGATAGACATCAGGAGGTTAACACGTGCGTGAAACTCCTCTTTTCATGCTACTATAAAGGTTATCTCTAGATAGATAGACGCATGACTTTGGATCTGACGCTGATCCACCTGATCACTGGATTGAGCATGAAAGGACTAAACCCTTAGAAATTCTACCCAGGGAAGACGTCAGATTTCTCCCTGGCAGAGTAGATCAAGGAGGTGTATGGATATGTGGAGAAGGGGAAGTAAGACTACAAGGTAGCCTCCATCCAGGATGGCACAATGCACCTAGCTTGTCAATTGATTTTTGGCAAGATCGTTAGAAAGAATCGATAGACACAAGTCACAGGGTTCGTAGTCGACCTCGCAGGGAAGTGTGTCGAATGAATGCAGATGAACTGGGTGAGCTACCTTGT
>ML861167.1:4040-17425 GCA_009831015.1 Picea engelmannii | reverse complement strand
CTAGTTGGCTTTGTGCATGAATGTGTTAAGGCTTGCAAGGATAAGTGCAAGCGTTTTGTAAGTGCTTCGTGCCGATAGACCGTGTAAGGCTTTGTTCTTTGATCTAACTAGGGGAAGGAGGATATGGATAGGTGCGTGCAGATCTCCTATCCTTTGTGGAGTTGTCTCTGTGGATTTGTGCACAAGAGCAGAGGAATGTAAGAATCTTGAAGACTAATAAAGAAGAAGAAGAAGTTGGTGGACGTAGCCCCACACTAGGGTGAACCATGTATATCCTGTGTTGATGTGTTTTATGCAATGTTGATTATGTTGTTTATGTATTTATCTGCTTAGTGCACTAATCTTAAGGCATGATAGGTAGATCCATGGATGCTTAGTGCTTTATAATGTGAATGAATGTTAGATCTGAGATTATGCTATGGGCTAAGAGGTTTTAAGGGTTAGATCTTGGTTGTTTCTACGCTGATCTGTAATAAGGGTTAATATGCGATGTGAATAAGGATAATAACTTAATTCATATGGTTGGATAAGTGATCTATTAAGTGTTGTAATCATAGATCTGTGTCCCAGTTAGGTTGTAGACACTTGATTCCTGCAACCCCCCTACCTCTACCTCAGGTGATACTTCATCTGCTTCATAGGTGCTACCGAAAGGGCTGATAGTTAGGGTTTTGTTGGTTCGATGTTGAAGCATTGAACCCTGGGTCTACCCCTGTGCCAATAGTGGAGCAACCTGTGTATATGCATGCTGTATAGTAGGCAAGATGCGTACATGTGGAAAAATATGTATTTTTGGATTTGTATTTTACAAGAAGGGATGATAAGTCTGCATGGGTAAATGGAAAAAGCCTTTTTGTGCAATATTGCATAAGGTGAGTCAAATCTTTCTATAACAACCACTCCCGATTCCACCGACTATTTGGTAGGATATTTCTATGGATTTCATTGTTAGCTTACCTAAATCAGGAAATAAGTTAGTCATCATGGTGGTATTTGATATTCTTTCCAAATATGCTCGTTTCTATGATTTTCAACACCCATTCACCACATTCACAGTGGATCAAATTTTCATGGAAAAAATCTTCAAGCTTCATGGCATACCTCATTTTATTGTCTTTGATAGAGATCCCACTTTCACTAGCAATTTTTGGAAAGAATTGTTTAGGCTCTAGGGAGCCCAATTGCATATTAGCACCGCCTATCATCCCCATAATGATGGCCAAAATGAAGTTGTCAACAAGTGTTTGGAAACATATTTGATGTGTTTTTCATCTTCCAGACAAAATAAATGGGCTAAGTGGTTACCCCTAGCTGAATGGTGGTAAAACACATCTTACCATACAACTACTTGCAAGACTCCGTTTGAAGAAGTATATGGAAAAAATCCACCATCGGTTATCTAATACATGCCAGGTGTCTTGAAGGTTCAGGAGGTTGAAAAAAATATTACATTTCATGAGGCCATTCTCCATACACTCAAAGTGAATTTGGCCATGGCTCAAAATTGCATGAAGCAACAAGTAGATCAAGGTCATTTCGAATGAAAATTTGTTGAGGGGACCAAGTGTTTCTTTGTTTGCAACCTTATAAGAAGACTTCACTTTGACCACTATACAAAAATTACTCCCAAATTTTATGGTCCTTATACAATTCTCAAGTGAGTGGGGTAGGTGGCCTACTAGTTAGCCTTGCCCAGTCATTCTAACCTCCATCCTATTTTTATGTCTCATGCTTAAAGAAGGTGATTGGAATTAAGTTCCACACTCAAACCAGTCTCCTTGAGTTAGATGAAGAAGGTTCCATTTGGTTTCATCCACAAGAAGTCTTGGACCAGCGTGAGCATCTTCTTCATCGGTGAACCATCAAGGATGTGTTAGTGTAGTGGAAAGATACAACTCAAGAAGATGCTACTTGGGATCTGACCGCCATTATGCAATAGTTTCCTCATATCAAGCCTTGAGGACAAGACTATTATTCAATTGGGAGGGCATGTTGGGGACCTAATATCCCTAACCCCTCATGTAGGTAGAATACTATGTTTCCATGTAATAAAGGCCAACATTAGTTAATAAGGCCTAATTAATAAATGTGAACAAATCAATGTAGAAGACCTAATAGAAGCTCCCGCTTCTAGAAGGATCTTCCTCTAGAATTATCTTTAGAATATAGAATTAATATAAATAAGGGTAGGAGGCATGATAAGTATTTGTCTTGAGAATTATTGTAATAGAGATCTTCTCTACTATAGGTTTCTCCCTCAAAGAGGAAAGTGAACATTTCTTTCTCTAAATAAAGGTATCATTTCTCATGTTGCTCTTCTCAATATTTTGTTGTTCCATTGATATATGCTAAATAAATTATATGTTCTTAGCTGATCTTAATTCATATGATTTTAATATTGTTTTATCATCGTCCCCTGAGAAATATTCCGATGAAGAAGTGCTAGTTTTTGATGATCATAATTTTCTCGAGAGAGAACCAGAAAGTCATCAGTCTTCCAGCATAGAGGAATTGATGGTTGAGAAGGTGTTTTCCTTGCATCAACATGTTTATGATCTTGCTTTCAAAGACCCAGTGGCAACCTTCTTGGAATCATACATTTCAGAGAACTTGAAATTTTGAGATTCTCTTAACTCGCAAATGTTTCCTGGTGGGTATGGTTTCCTGAACGAGTTTTTATCACTACTATGACATTTCAAACATCATTTATTGATAGGTGGTACTAATGAGATTATTTCAGTTTTAAAATTGCTTGAATGTCTGTTATGGAAGGAAACATTTACCTAACCAATTACAGAGCTGGTTAGAGTAGAGTAGGGTAGGAAATAAGCTCGTTGCCTGAGCATTTCATTTCTTCTAGTTTGCAGTAGAAATATCAGTCAACTTGTATGAATAAAGGTCAGTTTTGAAGGTATGCATATATCAGTTGCACAAGGCAGATGACTCCATAGCCCAATGGTAAAGGCAACTTGAACTACTAGGTTCTTGGAAACAACGCAGGGAGGTCTCCATCCCAGTTGGAGCCAATGTTAGCACTCAATTTTTTAAATATATTTTGAGTGCGTCTTCAACATATTTATGTTGAAATTATCAAAATCCCTTTGAGTGTTTGTCAATGTCAAAACCTCAAATTCCCCAATATGTCTTAACAAGTTCCTATTGATATCTTTTCCTAAGAAATCCTTTGGCTTCATCCTCTTGACCTACAAATAAATGGTTAGAAATCCTTATTGGAGTCTGTCAAATATTTATGATAATTTTGTCATAAAAACACTTTTATTATTATAATATATATATATATATATACACAATGTTTTTCTAAACTATTTTGTAGTTTATGAATTATGTTTATTATATATATTCATTTAATAAAACAAAATAAAAAAGGGTGTGTGCGCTTAAGTGTCTTACTTCTAAATTCCCTCAAACCTAAGCTTTATAACATATGCCAATTCTGAGTCATGTTTACATGTCATACCATCCTACATGCTAGTTTCACATTCAACTCAAAGTCAAGCCATAAATTAAGCCAACATTCCAGTTGTTTGGTGCTCAATGAAATTGCAAATGCCTGCTTTGTAGGATGCATGCATAGGTGCCATGATGAGACGTCAATGCAATGTTGTTTAAAGATTCTACATGTGTTGAAGAACTAAATGTATCCATGATATATATGATTATGTTCCCCATTTCTTACCCATTCCACCATTTTCATGCATGGATGTGAAGAGTGTAGTGCGCTTCCAAATCCCCTGGGCACTGCGTTTTCTCCCGGGCACTGTAAATTTCCTGGGTGCTACCTACTCTCCTGGGTGCTGTGTATTCCACAGTGTGCTACCTAAATTTGTTACCGAATTTCTGGAAGAGATGAAGTTTGCACAGAGATACACCAGAATGGCACTAGCTATTTGCACCTAGAATCAAGGAGTTCAAATTCATTACTCTTTTAGGTGGCTGATGATGTGGAGAATGGTTGAGATAGTAGTTGGCGACATGATAAAAATTTACCACCTCTACAGGACACTTGGCATGCAAAAGGAGGTGTATCAATGAAGATCAATGGAGGATGTATACAATAAGTCAATCGGTGTCAGAACTTCAAAGTTCAAGAGGTTTTTTTCGACTAACACAGTCATGCATTAAATTGGAATTGCCATTCACTATTCATGAATCCCTTAATTCTATGGTTTCCATGGGTTTGCACTTGGTGAATAAATTAATCAGCCAAAATATGTTTTTCATAGAAGAAGAAATATCCACATTAGTGGCAATGATGGTCTAATGGCTGAAAAATGGATCTCATTGGAGGTTGAAGTAGTACCACACCACAATCACTTCATTTGATGGGAATCCATGTTGTTGAGATTATACTACCACATAAATTTGTTGTGGGAGAATTGTTTAGTTTTTATGTCAGAAATTGGAAGATATATAAAGAGCATGTGGCATTCCATTGCTGGAGTGGCTCAGTATACCTGATACATCTTCACCTCATCTTGAGAAGTGACAACCTTGTGATGAGGTTATGGAAACAGGATGATGAATGTAAATGACATGCATATAAAGGAGAGGCAGTGCTTGTTGTGTGTAACCTAGTGAATGATATTATTATTTAAGATGCGTGTATGATGTTTTTGCAGAATATTAGTTGCCAAATCTCCTGAACATATCATTGATGCTCTCTTTGCAGCTTGGAAACATTGATGAATTCTCATCAAAGCATTGCAGTCACCTAAAGATGGTGGGTTTGATACTATGCAAAGTCACTACTTTCTATGCACACGCTCGAGTTGGAGATTCTACATTTTTTACATCGCTACCTAAAATTTTCACACAGATGCACAGTGGCACTACCTAGATTTGCTACCTAAATTCTGGCATAAAACGAATTGTGCAAAGTTATTTTACTAGTTTTGAATCATTAAATTGAAACTTGGATTATGATCAAATGGGAAGGAAGTTTTGAAAAATGGAGGAGGTTTTTTTTCATCACATACAAAATAAAAAAAACCTCTCTTAGTTTTTTAAAATGTTCTATGGTCATAGAGTTATTTGACATATAAGTGGTGCTACAGAACGTGTTGCTTAAACTATGTTTTAAGACTGTTGAATTGGAAAATTTTGACCAATTGATTTCTAGGAGGATTTCCAAGGGAAATAAGATGAATTTTAAAAACCCAAAGGAGCATATTGTCAATAACAGACCTAGGATCATTAACCTCTTTCATTTTTCACACAGGTGTCATGGATTGGGAGATTCAGAAGAATCTTTGAGCCCTATGTTTTTAGTTTTTGTGTTTTCCTGTTCGAGACATGTTTTTGTGACACATGTTGCGGCCAGCTGGAGATGAATTTAACAAAAATGAGAGATTTTTTTCTTCATAAAAAGATTATATACAAAAAATGTTCTCATATTTTACACAACTATTTTATTTTGAGAATTACAAGTGGCATTTTGAAGCATATTTTTCAAAATTTCGCCTCCTGAAAAGCAGGAAATCAGTTAAAACATGTCATTCTTTGTTTGTAACTATTTATATTTTGGGAAAGGGGTTGGATTTCGAATGGGTGAGATGGAAAGGACCTACGGTGATATACATTTCATGGTAGAAGAGTAGAATAGGTTCATATGGTTGAGTTGAGGCTCCCAGATTGTAATTTGCTTTGACTAAGTAAACTGTTCTCTGGTTATGTACTGGACCTGAGAATTTTTTATTAGTAGAAGTCAATTTTTATTTACAACATCTTGTTACCTCTTATGTTGAAGTATTCATGATTGGAGGATCCACATGAGTTTTTCATGGTTGTGTTATGATGAATATTTGATTATAATGTTGTTGTGATGTTCTTCAATTTGCTTTAAACTTTCAATTCAAGAGGATCTTGTATTTGAGTTTTTATTTCTTGGGTTGCTGGAAGACCTGATGTTAATAGAAGACCTTTACACCTCCCTCACTAATTATTCCTCATTTTCATTTTTATTCCAATTCACTGACTAAAGCTAATCAAGACCTCATTTTCTTGTGCATGATTAGCCCAGATTTTTGAGTTAAAGCCTTATTATTCTGAGTCTTGTCCATATGACCTTTTAAGAAACTCATTTACATTTAAAAATATTTTGATGTTACCAAGCTCACCTGATTACAATCTAGGGTGAATTTTGGAGTTATAACACCATATACCAAAATTTAAAAATCGTAGGTGCATAAATTTCTTATTTATATCAGGTTCAAGAGTGGTTTGCAAATAAGTATCCAAATCAAGGTTTTAAACGTATGTAACTTATTGGGGATTGGGTGGAAACATGTATTCTTCAAAAGGTCGATTTACATACTCACCACCATTATTTGATCTCATGCACTAGATGGGTCAGTCATATTTATTTTCAGCAAAGGCTCTAAATTCTTTGAACTTTTCATAGACAAGATTCTTATTCTTCAGATAATAGACCCAAGTGAAACAAGAGAGATCATCAATGAAAGTCAAAATATACCTTTCACCTGCTAAAGAAGGTATATTGATGCAAAAAACATCCCGTAAACCAAATCCAAGAGGTTCTATGCTCTCCATGATTTCCCAAAGTCAAAATATTCACGATGATGCTTGTGAAGAACACAACCTTTATAGACTGCTTCAGGGGGGAACACTTTAGGTAAAATAGATGTTGATGTTTGAGTAGATTTGGAAGACATTGTTATTATATTTATCTTGTATTTGACCAAGAAAAAACCCTAAAGAACATTGTTATATTATATATGTTAAGTCATCCCTATTGTGCCTTGACAAGTCAATTGTAAATTGTATGAATAAAGTGGACAGGTCGACGCTGACCTAATTCTCGGTAGTCCAACTAGTATTCATAAGAGGCCTAGAACCTCATTTGGAGACACACAAAAATAGCTCTCTCATATAGTGCGTAAGTATTAGAGTGATACAAATACAAGAAGGAGTGACACAACTACAAAGGAGGAAGTGTCTCGATATAGGTTTTTGTCTATTTGGTGAAGGACTATCTTGGTCTAGTGATGCACTACTCTTTTCTAGTTAGGGTTTCTAGTGGATATTCTATTTTGGTGAGATATTTCTTGTGAGAGACATTGTACTTGTTGAAGAATCTATATTAAAGAATATTGTTTGGGTTTTCTCCCCCACGAGGGTTTCCCAGGATAAACTTGTGTATATTGTGGATGTATTTCTTTCAGTGATTCTTATACATGCAATTATTTTTTTAATAGACTAAAGTTAAAGAATACTACTCACACTTAACTTCTTAAGAATAATTTTTAACATGGTATCAGATTTGGACTAAAAGAATCTATTTTAATGGTATAAATAGTTCATCGGGGAAACTAATACCATATGGATACTCCCCTAACCCTAGCACATCTTTCCTTAGGATTAGATTCTCAGTTTGATGAAGTTTTGTAAACTGCAACTTGTGATGCAATGACTTGCAACTGTACAAACCCTAGGAGGGTTTTTCACCCACTTTCTGAAGGAAACTAGTCAAAGTGAGACCAGTAGGGAACTTGAATTAGGAGAATGCACCTATCCCTCATAGCAGAATTCCAAAATTCAAATTTTGAAAAATTAGGGTTTCCTCATAAACCCTAGTCTTGGTAGTTGTAGAATTGAAGCTGGAACTGGTCAAATTGAAATAACAATGTTTGGTAAGTACAAAACCTTTCTCTAAAAATATTTATCTCTTTATTGTATTGTTCAAGCACATGATGGCACTCGATACCAAGCTTGATGAGAATCTTGAAGGAACTGACAACTTTCGAGCATGGAAGTATTGAGTAATGCTCATTCTAGAAGAGAGTGATATAAAAGTCTTTGTAAAAGAAGAAGTTCCAGAACCAGATGAAGATTAGGATAAATAAAATTACAAGAATAACCTAGTGAAGGCGAAGAGAATCATTAATGATTCTATAAAGGATCACTTGATCCCCCATGTCTCATCATTGACAACTCCCAAACAAATGTTTGATACCTTATCTAGATTGTATGAAGGGAAGAACATCAACCGAAAGATGACCTTGAGAACAAAACTCAATAATGTGAAGATGCAAAGTTCATAAACTGTCCAATCATACTTCGCAAGAGTGTCTCAAATCAAAGAACAACTAGAATCCATTAGAGACACAATCAAAGAAGCTGAGTTGGTGATGAATACATTGAATGGTATCCCCTAATATTGAGAATAATTCATTCAGGATATATTTTCAATAAGAAGGCTAACAAGGTTTCGCAGACTTTGGGAGGAATGTACTCAGGAAGAAGCTAGATTAGTAGGAAGAGAAGAAAAACTAGGTGATGAAGAGAATCAAGCCCTAGCAGCACATACCCAAAAAGGAAAGAGCAACAAATAAGTTCACTCACATAAGAAACCTCATGGATTACAAAATAATCAAAAGTTCAAGAAGGATTTCTCAAGTTATAGATGCTTGTTTTGTCAGAAGATGGGACACATTTCCATAAACTGTCCCAACTCCAAAGGTAAGGTCAGAAAGGGAAATTATAGACAACATCATGTCATATAGGATGATGAAGATGACCATGAGAAAACCAAAGAACAAGACTCAAATGAAGAATATGTTTTGACCTTAGCTGTTACAGGTACAATCACTCATGGAAGTGACACATGGATTATTGATAGTGGTTCTTCTTAGAACATGACTGGTTATAAGAAATCCATCTCAGATCTAGTTCATAAAGACTCACCTCACAAGGTGAAGTTAGGTGATGGCTATCAATATCCCATAAAAGGAGTAGGAGAAGCATCCTACAAGTTAGACTCTGGAAAAATGATGAAGATTAAGGATGTGTTGCATGTACTTAGTTTGAAGAAGAATATCCTTTCTATCTCAACTTTAGATGAGAAAGGATTCATAGTTTCTTTCATTGATGGAGAAGTCCTCATGTGGCCTAAAGGAAAATCCATTGATAATGTCGTAGTGATTGGGGTACAAGAAGGAGACTTATACAAGTTAAAAGGACATTCTATTTTAGCATTAGTAAACAATACAATTACTCCAAGTGAACTATGGAATAAGGGGTTTTCTCATATGCATTACAAATCCCTACCAATTGTGAGAAAGATGGTGACAGGTTTTCCAAAAATACAAGTGGAACATGAAGGAGTGTGCAAGGGATGTGCACAAGGAAAGAACGTGAAGAAACCATTTCCAAGTAGTGATAGCAAAGATAAGGGATTCTTGGATATTATACATTCAAACATGTGTGGACCGATGTCAAACACTTCACTCAATAGGTATGTATACTATGTTTCATTCATTAATGATTTCTCACGTAAAACTTGAATTTAATTTTTGAAGGATAAGAATGAAGTGTTCAACAAGTTCAAAGAGTTCAAGGTACTTGTTGAAAACTTGTCTGAAAAGAAGATAAATATTTTGAGATCAAATAATGGAGGTGAATTCATTTCAGATGAATTCAAGACATTATGTAAGAAAGTTGGGATTAAGAGGGAGCTCTCTACTCCCTACAATCCTCAATAGAATGGTGTGGCGGAAAAAAAGAACCGTACAATCATGGAAGTAGTAAAGGCCATGATTCATGATCAAGATTTACCGATGCATCTGTGGGAATAAGAAACTTGAGTTGTTTTATATGTGAAGAACATAAGTCCCCACAAAGTCCTTAGGAACAAGACACCAGAATAGATGTTTACAGGTGAAAAGTGAGAGGTCATCCACCTTAGGATATTTGGTTGTCTATTATATGTGCATATCCCCAAGGAAAAGAGATTGAAATTGAATCCTTCATGAAAGAAGGGTATATTTTTTGGATATAGTGAGACATCGAAGGCATACCGATTTTACATTCTAGGTCACTAACATATTTCATTCTAGGTCATCAAAAAATTGAGACTAGTAGATATGCTAGCTTTGATGAAGATGCAAATTTCACTAAATCAAGACAACATCATTCAGATGAGGTTCATGACGAGGAGCCTAAAGCTCTTAGATTCACCGATACAAATGTAGGTTGTTGGCCCTTGACCAAGTTTTGGAGAACCTTGGTCACGTTTGACCAATTTTGGGACTTCGACAGGCTGGTCGAAGGCGAAGCACAATGCGAAGAGGAGATCACAGGATCTAGGCCCCTTCTTAGGGAATTTTTTGGTTTGGGGTTTATGTAACGGGTATGGGATGTCGGCCCATGGGTTCACCCATGTTTAGGCCCTTTTTTAATGTATAAATAGACATCTAGGCGATGTAAGAAAGAGAAGTGATCTAGAGGAAAATACGCTAAGTGCTAGAGTTTGATCTATGTGATTGCAGAGGATTTGTGCATAGTGTGTGTTAAGAAATTGCAGAGCTAAGTGCAAGTGATTGTAAGAGGCTTGTTGTAAGAAGGCTTTGTGATAAACTTAGCTCGAGGAAGGAGGATCTGGCGAGGTGCGTGCAGATATCCTATCCTATGCGGAGTGGGTTCCTGTGGCTCTGTGCTTGTAGAAGATTGAGAGAACACAATAAAGAAAGAGAAGAGTTGGTGGACATATCCCCACACTGGGGTGAACCACGTATATCATGTGTTGTGGTTGCTTTGTGCATTATATTTGTTATGTTATTAATGTGATGTGTGTTTAGTGCGATGATATATGTTAGATTCATCTGATATAATAGTGTAGTGCCTAGTGATGTGAATGAATGCTAGATATGATATGTTTCTATGTGTTAAGTGCTTGGAAGTGTTAGATTTGGTTGAATACTACATTGTTCTGTAATTAGGGTTTGGATCTATGATGCAAATAAGTGTTAAATGCTAACGAATGTTGACTGTTGAGTGCTCTATTAAGGTATTGTAATCATAGATATGTGTCCCATCTAGTTTGCAGACATCTGAGTCCTGCAACCCCCTGCCTCTACCTCAGGTGAGACTTCATCTGCTACGTAGGTGTTGTCGAAAGGGTCGTTAGGGTTTTGTTGGTGCATTTTTGAAGCGTTGAACCTTGGGTCTACCCTTGTGCCAACAAATGGTTCTGTTGCCGAGACCTAAAACTGTGATTTTTGGGAACTAAAGAAAAGAGAAAAGCTCTATACATAGATCTGTTGCCCTAGTGCGCAGTATTATACTTGATTTGCAAAGCTCTATGCTAAATAGAGAATTCCAATCTAAAGAAAAGAGGTAAGATCTTGAAGCTTTGTGCTCAGATAAAGGTAAAATAAGTGAAAAAAATTATTTCAAAAGAATGGATATAAGTATGTTTAATAGATTTGGTCCTAGTCTAAAAACTAGGGTACAACTAGAAGAAAGAAGATTTGATATGAATAGATCTGATAGAAATAATGAAATATATGTTATCCCTATGCATAGAAAGAATGTTTGGAATAACAAATGGATGCATGATCCTAGAAATAATTTCTTGCAAGTTAGTTACTATGATCCCAGTGCGCAGTACAAGAAAGGTTGGGGGTCATTTAAAAGAAAGAGAGGATTAAATATTTTCTATAGTTGCAGAAAACCAGGACATATTGCTAAGGAATGCCCTGGTAGAGGTCCTATTTTCCTTTGTTGTAAGGCCACTAGACATGAAGTTTTGGATTTCCCTATAATTATTTCTAAAGTTGAAAATATGAATATGAGACAAGAAAACCATGAGACAGGCCAAGCAACTAAGGATATGATAAAACCCCATAAAGAATTAGAGACTGTATTATTGTATATGAAATAAACCCTGAATGATCACAGAGATATCAACTTATCAGATATATTAAAAGAGAATGAATGCATTGAAACAAGAATAGGAGACTTCAACACAGACTGTGTTCTGGACAAGGAAACCCGAACATATATCATGATAGAAAGAACTTGGGAAATTTTGGGAAAGCCTGTTATGGTTCCTTCATTAGGAGGAATAAGATTATTTAGAGGAAATATGATAACCCTATGTGGAATACTTACCTAGACATCTATGAGTGTTCAAGGAACTTTGATAGAAGAAGAATTTGAGATCGTTAAGTTTGTTGAGAACAACGCCCCATTTTCTATTTTTCTAGGAAAAACCTGGATTGAGAAAGATCGGATATGAAGGCAATAAGAAGAGGAGGATCTAGAACATAAAAAGAAAGAACTAAGAGATTTCATGGCTAGGATAATAGCACACTTACTGAAAGAACAAGAGGACCAATTGAAGCTACTAAGGACCAAATATCTGGACATCCAAGTTGAAAGAACACAAGAAGACTTGAAAAACCTATCTGTACAAGAGAGTAGAGCACCTACCCCAGAAAGAGAAGTATTACCCTCAAACCCTATGAAAGACCATACATAGTACAAAGTTACTATGCTAAGAGGAGATAAGAATGATAATGGAAAGAGGAAACCAATGACTCAGATTTTAGGAAAGAAAGACAGAAAGCTCAACAAGAAGAAAGCAAATTTGGAAAAGTTACAGGAAGTTCCAGGGAGGACTCCATAGAAAGAAGGTTTGCAAAACTAGAACTTCGTTAGGATAGCAAAACAACGACGATTGTCACTTCGCCATGGTGAAGCAATATGATCGTTGGAGGCATCCCAACCATTAGAACGACACTCTAGAATGAATAGAAACATATTTATTGCCGGAACGTTCGTCAGTGGACCATCGGGACCGCGCCATAACGGATGGAATAACATTGACTGAGGCGTTCCCGCCCGTTGGTAGAGTCTGTTACGACGTTGTATATTTATCCTATCAAGAGTTTCACTGAGAAAACTTTTTCCAATTGTGATTATCTGAGCCCATAGAGAATTAGTTGCTTTCACGCAGTGATTATTGAGACCTCGCCAACCATTCTGTTACATTGAGTGTTGTTCACCAACCTGAGATATTAGATCTCATGTGTGCATGTTGAATGAAATTAGCATAGTAGAAAAATCTGTCGAAGAGATCCTAATAGACCTCATGGCTGAGAAGGTGATGTTCACAGGCATCCAAGCCTCGTCAACAAGAGGAGTGAAAGCATCCCCGTTGACTGCTCGTGGATCTGGACCATCCCGAGCTAGGACAAAGAAACAAACAAAGCATCATGATGACTTAGCGAATGTGAAGATCATCCCATCTATCATGCCCAACTACATCTTGCCTTTGGCTGGTGTGGTGAGTCATGAAAACACCGCGAGGGACTTCAACTACACAGTCATCACTGCGTACCTCTCGAAATGGATATGTGCAGTCAAACCGTAGTTGGAGAGGATTCTGACATTGAATATCGGTGACTATAACATAGGATACCGTAAGATCTATGGAATTCTTGCACCATAAAAATATTTGACCAGGACCAAGGGGAAGAAGTCGAATATCATCTTCCATCCGTGGACTATGGACATCGCAAAGTCCACTATCTTGAACTTGATGAATATACCACACTTTGGAA
>ML861166.1:7400-20852 GCA_009831015.1 Picea engelmannii | reverse complement strand
ATATATATATATATATATATATATATATATATATATATAGCAAAAGGAGAGGAGTAATTGTTATTATTTTGATGTGAAACAAAATATGATATGATTTGTGATAGAAATAATCATCACTTCTTTCTATTTTAATCATGTTACCATGATGCACTATGCGAGCACTAAGGCTCAGGGCCACCTTTGTACCATGAGCATTGAATAGGCCACAACCTCTACAATTGACTCAATATGGCACATGGGGACAGATTCTTCCTTGGTGCAAAATGAAAGTTGTCTATATTAAAAGCATTCAGATATTATGGGTTATGTTATCCCCATTTTGTGGGATAACTAAGGAGATCGTGTATCGAGGCCCTAAGGTTGCATACATTAAGTACCGAGAGACAGTTAGACCAATAGTGTCCACTTGCACAGATGGAGACCCACCTCACCACCACAACTCTGGGTTGATCGTGATGGTATCCACCACATCAGATGGCCTTCGAAAGGCATTGGGTCTTGCTCCATGAGGTACAAGTAAGGTATTATGGTGAGTGTCATTTCAATATTTGAGGCATTTGAGTTTGTTACATCTATTACTGCTTTTGATTATGTCACATTTGCTTGGACATTATGCCCTTTGCCCTGTTTCACCTTGGTGGTTGAC
This sequence comes from Picea engelmannii, assembly GCA_009831015.1. NCBI lineage: Eukaryota > Viridiplantae > Streptophyta > Pinopsida > Pinales > Pinaceae > Picea > Picea engelmannii. The sequence continues at coordinate 20,206 of ML861166.1, read as the reverse complement.
ATTGCACCCTAGTAAGTGGGTCACCTTTAGGGATAGGTATGCTACTAGGAGGTCCTCTTGATGATTCATCATTCCATTCTCGACCATGCTTTCCACTTTCCACACTTCATCCCCTCATCTCCTCACCTTTTGGGTTTTTCGGGTGTATTGACCCAAGAAGGGGTTGTCCCTCACTTCATGGGAAGAAGGGGTTGAAGGCTCAGAGGCTTGTGGATGGAAAAAGATAAAATCATGACTATAAACCTTCCATATGCTCACCCAAAGAGGTCTTGAGAGCAATGAAAAGTTTCTCCTAAAAAATCAAAGACCTGCAAAAGCAAAATAACATTATATAAATGTCCCCACTTTTTGAGGTGTGTACACTCATGCGGTGTCCCTTTATTTCCTTTCATATGACACTCTATGTACTTCTAGCTTCAAGTGAACTTGTCATACTACCCCCCAAGCTAATCAATTCACCAATAGGGATTACCCAAGGTTTTGGACTATTAATTAATTAATGGCAATGAATGGGCTTGGAAAAAGGATGCATTGAAAACGAAGGTGCAACACACCCTCTACAAAGGCACCCATAAGTGAGATACTACAACCCCTTCTATGTCATGAACCCCATTCCCAAAAGTTTTCTCCTCATCCATAACACATCATCCACATGACTTAGAAGGAGGTCCCCTCGGGAAACACCCCTAAACTTGAGGAACGATTCACCCAATAGATAGTTTTGTCAACCCTCCCATACTAAAACTTTGTGAATTGCATAGGGTCTTTGAGCATTAGTTTATTTTCATGAGGTAGTTTGGATGTACATGCTTAGATAGCTCTTTTATTGATTTGATTTACTCATCATGATGCTTTGACTTGAAATCCTTGGAGAGTGTATCCATTTATCTTTGCAGGAGCCAACTAATGGACAATTTTGGAGGAACAAGCTTAGCTTGGGCTTCCATGGGGTTTCAAGCCCATAGGTTGGATTCCAAGTGCCCACATGCCGGATCACGGAGACTCGCCTTTGGAGGCCTAGAGGACACCTTGGAGGACCTTTCCTAGCCCTCACATGCCAAATGATTTGCTTGGAGAGACCAAAACGTCACTCTTTGGGGCTTGACATCACCTAGGGATAGGGTTTGGTGGTGTTGGACTTGTTACTCATTGAAACTTGGCATGATTTCACTGGATGAGGCATGAATTGAAGGAAGAGACCTTGGTGCACGAAGAGGATGATCTAGAAGCCCCAACAACCTCCACCTTTTTCTCCAACGACCTGGAAAAGTGTCAAAACGTCTCCCTAGAGGGGTGACATCTTCTTAGGGTTTTTCTTTCATGTGCAGAGTAAAAATTTATTATTATTATTTGTGTAAAGGAGAAAAATAAGGGTTGTTTCCCCCTTATTTTTTGTTTACCCTTATGTCGAAAAACAATGTTTAAGGCATTTTGTATAAAAAGAGATCACTTGAATGTAATTTCATGACATAACTCTCCCATTGTGAGAAGTGCTTGGCTGAAATTTTCTCTATGTTGGAGGATTTATAGTGTTGATCTCTTGTTCAAATGTTTTTTGGTGTTATATCTTGGTGATTGGATGAGCTAAGGTGGTGTGCACCTTGTTATCGCATAGTTTGTAGTTAGTGTAAAAGACAGAGGAAAGAAAGTCAAACTGGCATAACTTGAACCAATCCCACCACTGTCACCTCAATGGGAAGGTTCTTTATGTTTAGGGAGGTAAGGCCCCGGGGAGACGTCCCCGGTGACTTGGGGTTTTGAGAAGGCAAAGGTTTTAGCAAGGTTAAGTGATAAGTTCCCCCTCACAAGTCACCACCGAGCAGAAAGTTCAGATTATAGCCAATAAAGATAAGCGGAAGTAGTAACCAATGAAAATACATGCCCAAGACAAAGCAACAATGAAACTACATCCGCAAGCTTGCTTGTTGGTTAGTACTTCATATAATCGATGCCTTTCTGATAATAAGCAATTGATAAAAAATATTATTGTTGAAGCAAATCAAAGTTGTACAATGGCAATGATTACAATATATATATCACTTCACAATAAATGCTAATGAAGCTTCACAATAAACAATGGCAATTTATCATCAATATAATAATGCTTGAAGCAACGCTTTAGCTAGTCTTTCAATTTCTTTAAAGACAAATAGATTGTTGCAATAAATATGTTTATAGCACAAGTATAAGGTAGCAGCAATAGGGTTAGAAGATTAATCAAATCTAGGGTTATAGAGGTTAGTAATTGCTCAAAGTGTTTGTTTGTTTGAATTTGTGATCAAGCCACTCGATAAATAAGGTCTTGGACTAGTGTGCTACTAGGGCATATAGAGTCAAAGAGGCCGCAAGGTTGAAGGTCTAAAATGATAATTAAAGACCAAAGACAAGAGGGGTAAGTGTTGAGGTGTTGCTAAAGCAAGGCCTCAACAACGAAACCCTAGGGGAGAGCGGCTCACTAAGGTGTAGAAACCCTATGCCTTAGTGCTCTCTCCTCCTTATTTAGCCCAATGGCAACAATAAAATGGCTAGCTTGAATAATGGTTGATAAAATCTAAGACAAGAGAGTTTGTAAGGGATGTTTTGCTAAAGCAAGGCTTCACTAGACAAACCCTATGGAAAATGGCTCACCAAGGTGTAGAAACCCTAGGCCTTGGTGCGTTTTCTCCTTCTTATCGCAATCAATAAGGATAAAACGACTAGGCTAGAAGAAAAGAATAGAGTGTTGCTAATGCAAGGCTCTATCTTACTTCAACAAATAAATGGCTCAAAGTCTTGGTAGGGACATGAGACAAGGACATTAACTAGTGCTTGTCACCTAGGGTTTGATTCAACAAATTATAATAAGATATGCAAGAAAACAACACTACAACCATTCAATCAAGAAGTTTTGTAGAAATTTACTTACATTTAACCAAGAAATCAATAGCCATACCCTAGTTGTAAACCTTCCACCAAGAAGAAATGCCAAAAATGCCAAGAAAAGTGTTCCTTCAACAAGTGTGCCTCAAAATTTCAGCCAATAACCCTAATAAGGGCGCAAATTTCAGACCTCACTAATGAGTGAGTGAAAGATGATGAAAATATGAAGGTAAAAACCCTCAATATATAATATACCAATGACCTTTATTAAAACTTAGGTCATCAAAAGACTGACAAGGCCAAAAAACCAAAATCACATTGTTTTACATTAAATGTCATAAATGAAACCCTAATCAAGCAAAAAGTGAGACGTCATCCCCTTTCTAGGGTGATGCTAGCCCTTTCTAGGGAAAATGTAGCCTCCTGGAGAAAAACGTTAGCCCTCCTTGGGCTTCTCCAAGTTGCCACATGCGCCACACTTCAATAATTGTCTCCCAAGACGTCCATAATGTTGGATGACGCCATGGGCATGCTGGGTGATGCCATGGGCCTTCCAAGGCCAACGTTCCTGTGGAGAGGGCTCATCCCCCTAGATAAGGCTTTGCCAAGGTGCCTCTTTGGAACGTCCTCCTCTTCTCCGGTGAAAACCCCTCTGTCCTGTCTCTACCCCCTGTCGAGGTCTCAACATCCATCTGGTGGGCTCTTCAACCCCATGGAGGTCAGAACTGATCATATCCCCATGTGTACCTGTCCAACATGGTACCTGTCCGTCGGGCATGATCCTTCACATCAACAACTAGGCCCTCCAAGGGCTCATAAGTTAGAGGGATCATAACAATCTCAATCACATCTCATCATCAATATTATTAAACATGTGCATAAACCCCCTTTACCCCAATCTAGTGCTCAAAGACTTTATACAAGTCTGCAATGCAAGTTTGGAGGAAGTGACAGGACGTCCTATTTGGCTAGTGTCTACTGGAAGAGGAATGTTTTTGTAAAGGATTAAATCCAAGTCATGTAAGTGGGTGAGATGGATGGGGATGTCTGGGCAAAAGGTGAAGTGATAGCAGGGATGGCTTACCGATGGTTGCCTATGTGGAGGGTGAGTTGCACCTGTCATGGATGCAATGTTTCCAAGCCCATTCATGCCTTTTATCTTCATTCTTTTTCTTCCAAGATGCTAGTCAAAAGACACTACCCTGGCTTCATGACCAGTGGGGGAAATGTTAGCCACAAACATTTCACGGAAATGAGAAGGTTGGCTCGTGATGAGACGCCCTTTCTCTTGGCTATGCCACCAAGAGCCACTACCTTGGTGTGGTGACCAGATGTCGGTAGTGTCATACCACTAGATGCTCATGGACCTAATAGGTTTCCTCGTGATGAGACCCCCTATCCTCGAACCAGGTATTGTCTTATTGTTTTTTATCTTTTTATTGATTTTTTCTTTCAAGAAGCTAGTCAAGGGACACTGCCCTGGCTTGGTGACCAGAGGTAGCAATGTTACCCAGAAGCACTTTGACATAGATGAGAAAGTTGGCTCGTGATGAGACCCCCTTTCTCTTGTCTATGCAACCAAGAGCCACTACCCTGGCATGGTAACCAACTGCTAGTAGTGTCATATCATTAGGCACCCATGGACCTAATAGGATGGCTCGTGATGAGACCCCCTATCCCTCAACTAGTTCTTGATTTATTTTTATGGGTACCTTGGTTTCTTGTTGAGAAGATTTTTATTTATTTCTCAGGGATCCCTGGGCGAAACATATCGAGGTTTTATTCTTAGGCTTTTATTGTCATCTTCTTTTACCCCCCGGGCCTTTAGCCCATTCTTCCCACAAGGTAAGGTACAACCCCTAAATGATTGGCCATCCCTATGCCCAGACCAGTGTAATGGGATGGGTGAGTGGGAAATAAGATGGAAAGTGGTACGTATGAAGGGAATAGACGATGGCTTTTCAAAAATCCACCCAGTGGCAACTCAAAACCTATAGTCATAAGCTTGCTAGGGCATCTCGTAATCCCCCCCAGACATGGTCAAGTGGACAAGCATAAGATCCAAGCACTTGTTAGAAACAAAGGAATAAAATTCACATATTCAAAGGTTTTGAGGATCAGACTGACACATACCATGATACCCGGACCCATTACCTCATGGAGCAAGAACCATCTCTGATATAGGATCAAACCGAAGGTGATGGATGTTGTTGATGTTGTTGACAAAGTGGAGGCACTGAAAGGGAGAAAATATGGGCCCTCCAGGGCCATGCTTAGGTTGATCTAGCTCTCGATACTCCATGTCTAGGACCTGTGGGCCTCGAGACATAATCTTCTAGTTATCCCTGAAAGTGGGGGATAACATCTGGCTCCAACTCAGGACATGTGCTCACCATAGCGCGCATGAGAACCTCAACATCTCTGGTGTAACTTGTATCCTTATTGATCTCAATAGAAATTATTAGTAATCATTTGCGGTGGTGATATCACCCTAAGACTAAAATAAAGCAATCATATATACAAATGTGAAAGCAATCTAATCTAGTATGCAATGCAATGGTATATACAACGGATGCAAAATGCCTACCTACTTACCTGTTGGTTGGATGTTAGATGTGGTCAAATGATCAGTGAAACCCTTCCAACAACGTCCCACAATACCTGCCTTTGTGCTTCATCATAAGCCAAAATAGTGATAAGTTAAGCACAACAATAACATGAGTTAGAAAATGTGTCATATCAATGGAAACTGTAAGGTCTAGCTCATGGAGGCGGGTGAGAGGGAAAATGTGATGCCAAGACATACTCTTAGGAGAGTGCTCAATCCATCTCAGAAATGGATCGTGAAAAGTCAAAGGTTCAAAAGACCAACTCAAGGAATCTGAATGTTGGCTACCTTGGACGTCTTCACAACTTGAGGTCTTAGAAGGGATTAGCAAGATCTGAAAGGATGACTGACAATTCCTTAAGGGGAAACTAGAAAACTATGACAATAAGCTTCTTCTTGAGGTACTCAGCTTTCCCCTAAAATCCAGAATGAGGTTTTGTCTTACAGGAGACTTGGGATAAGGGACATGTTTCCAAACCATACCTTCAGTGACATAGCGCGGTAAAGTAATCAAAGGGAGGTGGAAAACCTTATCACAAGTATCCTTCTTTATGAAAGTAACCTTATGACTTTGATCAAGATCTGAGTAGAACGATGGTTGATCATTTTCTTCATAGAATAGATCTGAGTGCTCATAGGGATAGTCATCAAAGTACTCAAGGTATGACCGAAAATTATTAGGAGAGCATAGCATCAGGTCATCCTTGGGTGTCTGAATAAAATTGGTAATCACGTCATGCCCTTGTCACCAAATGTCAAATTTCTTATTAACTTCAGGGAAAGGCAACTTTTTGGAATAATCCTCAATGTCGTAAATGGGATCCCCATCATATCCAATCACATCCCATTTATGCTTCCCGACATGTATGAATTCATCAATATTATCAACAAAGTCCTCATTTTCATCATAACATGAAGGGGTTCAAACATCCAACATTTCTTTACTCTCCACATCATAGGATAAAGAATCATTAAAAATTTGGAAGGGGAAATAACTCACCTTGCTTAATCTTTCGTGTGCAGGAGCTTCAAGTAGTTGGATAATTTCATCAAGTGGAAGATCTGCCTCGACATCTTCAGTCTTGAGATATAGAGGATCTAGCTTTTCCAATGGTTCCACTTCTTCTTCAATCTTTGAATCATAAAACAAGGTATCATCAAAAAACTGGAAAGGAAAATGACTTACCTCATTCTCTTCATCTTGTGTAGGAGGGATAGGATCTTGGAGAGCTTTATTACACTGTTGAGCACTTACTGGTGCATCATCCTCATGATTCACTTCTCTAGTTATATATTCACTGCATTCTATTAAATCATGGGAGAAATCCTCCTTCTCTTCAAGGGGCTGACAATGTTCCTCATAAATCTATTCTTTCATATCAAAAGGTTCTTGGTGTTGAACATGAAATGCATTCCTGAGATTTTCTACAATCTCAGTGGTCAATCCTTCGTCTTCCAAGGCTATTGTGATATTTTGGATGGAATCTTCATATGTTTGGCAATGTGGTTTGGTAAAGTCAATAAACCTACTGACGAGGTGTATGAAAGATGATATACCCCTATCTTCGCAACAACCCTTAAACAAATCTTGCAAGAAGGATGGCAGAGAGAGTATGAATAGTTTTATTAGAGCATCCTCCCCTCCCAATTCTACCTCTCTTATACACTCCAAAACATTTATGATGTGAGGAGTTGGGAGGCCCCAAAATCTTGGAAGGTTGTTTGAACATTTCATATCAAAATGGGTTGGGTATCCTTGAAGGATTTTGAAATCAATAGTTGGATACAGTTGTTCCCAGGATGCCATGATCCCATAACTTGGAAATATCACAGAGTTGAGAGTAAGGTGGCACTTGGGAAAAGATCAGTGGATTTTCCAGATAATTTGCATGAAATTATCAAAGGATAAGGGAAAACACCCTAAGTGGAGTCTCTAGGTAAGCTTGTAAGACAAAGACTCTAGAGGCAAGGCTTACCAAAATGTGTCATCTTGAGGAGAATTGATTCAGTGTTCCACAACGGTGCCAAAATGTTATCGCACAGTATGTAGTTAGGGTAAAAGACAGATGAAAGAGAGTCAAATTGGTGTAACTTGAACCAATCCCACCACTGTCACCTCAATGGGAAGGTTCTTTCTGTTTAGGGAGGTATTGCCCAGGGGAGACATCCCTGGTGACCTGGGGTTTTGAGAAGGCAAAGGTTTTAGCAAGGCTAAGTGATAACTTCCCCCTCACAAGTCACCACTGAGCAGAAAGTCCAACTTATAGCCAATAAATATAAGCGTAAGTAGTAACTAATAAGAATACATGCCCGAGACAAAGAAACAATGAAACTACAAGCACAATCTTTCTTGTTGGTTAGTACTTCATATAATCGATGACTTTTTGATAATAAGCAATTGATAAACAATATTATTGTTGAAGCAAATAAAATTTGTACAATGGAAATGATTACAATATATATATCACTTCACAATAAATGCTAATGAAGCTTCACAATAAACAATGGCAATTTATCATCAATATAATAATGCTTGAAGCAACACTTTAGCTAGTCATCCAATTGCTTTAAAGAAAAATAGATTGTTGCAATAAATATGTTTATAGCACAAGTATAAGGTAGCAACAATAGGGTTAGAAGATTAGTCTAATATAGGGTTAGAGAGGTTATTAATTTCTCAAAGTGTTTGTTTGTTTGAATTTGTGATCAAGCCACTCAAGAAATAAGGTCTTGGACTAGTGTGCTACTAGGGCATATGGAGTTAAAGAGGCTGCAAGGTTGAAGGATTTAAATGATAATGAAATACCAAAGATAAGAGGGGTAAGTGTTGAGGTGTTGCTAAAGCAAGGCCTCAACAACGAAACCCTATGGGAGAGAGGCTCACTAAGGTGTAGAAACCCTAGGCCTCAATGCTCTCTCCTCCTTCTTTAGCCCAATAGAAACAATAAAACGGCTAGCTTGAATAATGGTTGATAAAATCTAAGACAAGAGAGTTTGTTAAGGATGTGTTGCTAAAGCAAGGCTTCACTAGACAAACCCTAGGGAAAACAACTCACCAAGGTGTAGAAACCCTAGGCCTTGGTGTGTTTTCTCCTTCTTAGCTCAATCAATAAGGATAAAATGGCTAGGCTAGAAGAAAAGAATAGAGTGTTGCTATAGCAAGTCTCTATCTTACTTCAACAAATAAATGGCTCAAAGTCTTGGTAGGGACATGAGACAAGGACATTAACTAGTGCTTGTCACCTAGGGTATGATTCAACAAATTATAATAAGATATGCAAGAAAACAACACTACAACCAATCAATCAAGATGTTTTGAAGAAATTTACTTACATTTAACCAAGAAATCAATAGCCATACCCTAGTTGTAAACCTTCCACCAAGAATAAAAGTCTTCCTTCAACAAGTGCACCTCAAAATTTCAGCCAATAACCCTAATAAGGGCGCAAATTTCAGACCTCACTAATGAGTGAGTGAAATATGATGAAAATATGATGGTAAAAGCCCTCAATATATAGTATACCAATGACCTTTATTAAAAATTAGGTCATCAAAAGGCCGACAAGGCCAAAAAACCAAAATCATATTGTTTTACATTAAATGTCACAAATGAAACCCTAGTCAAGCAAAAAGTGAGACGTCATCCCCTTTCTAGGGTGACGTTATCCCTTTCTAGGGAAAATGTAGCCTCCTAGAGAAAAACTTTATCCCTCCTTGGGCTTCGCCAAGCTGCCACACGTGCCACACTGCCATAATTGTCTCCCTAAGATGTCCATAATGTTGGATGACATCATGGGCATATTGGGTGATGTCATGGGCCTTCCAAGGCCAACGTTCCTGTGGAGAGGGCTCATCCCCCCTAGGTAAGGCTCTACCAAGGTGCCTCTCTAGAACGTCCTCCTCTTCTTCGGTGAAAACCCCTATGTCCTGTCTTTGCCCCCTATTGGGGTCTCAACATCCATCTGGTGGGCTATTCATCCCCATGGACGTCAAAACTAATCATCTCCCCATGTGTACCTGTCCAACATGGTACCTGTCCTTCGGGCATGATCCTACACATCAAAAAATATGCCCTCTAGGGGCTCATATGTCACAGGGATCATAGCAATGCCAATCACATCTCATCATCAATATTATTAAACATTTGCATAAAACCCTTTACCCCAGTCTAGTGCTCAAAGACTTTATACAAGTCTACAATGAAAGTTTGGAGGAAGTGACAAGACGTCCTATTTGGCTAGTGTATTCTAGAAGAGGGATGTTTCTGGAAAGGATTAAATCCAAGTCATGTAAGTGGGTGAGGTGGATGGGGATGCCTAGGCAAAAGGTGCAGTGATAGCAGGGATGTCTTACCGGTGGGTGCCTCTGTGGAGGGTGAGCTGCACCTATCATGGATGCAATGTTTCCAAGCCCATTCATGCCTTTTATCTTCATTATTTTTCTTCCAATATGTTATTCAAAAGACACTTCCCTAGCTTGGTGACTAGTGGTGGAAATTTTAGCCACAAACATTTCACAAAATTGAGAAGGTTGGCTCATGATGAGACCCCCTTTCTCTTGGCTATGCCACCAAGAGCCACTACCTTGGTGTGGTGACCATATGTCGGTAGTGTCATACCGCTAGATGCTCATGGAACTAATATTTTGTCTCGTGATGAGACACCCTATCCTTGAACCAGGTCTTCTCTTATTGTTTTTTATCTTTTTATTGCTTTTTTCTTTCAAGAAGCTAGTCAAGGGACACTGCCCTAGGTTGGTGACCAGAGGTGGCAATGTTACCCACAAGAACTTTCACAAAAATGAGAAGGTTGGCTCGTGATGAGACCCCCTTTCTCTTTTCTATGCAACCAAGAGCCACTACCATGGCGTGGTAAGTAGTTGTTAGTAGTGTCATACCGTTAGGCATCCATGGACCTAATAGGCTGGCTCATGATGAGACCCCCCATCCCTCAACTAGGTCTTGATTTATTTTAACGGGTCCCTCTATTTTTTGCTAAGAATATTTTTATTGATTTCTCGGCGATCCCTGGGTGAAGCATATCGAGGTTTTATTCTTAGGATTTTATTGTCAGTTTCTTTTACCCCCCGGGCCTTTAGCCCATTATTCCCACAAGGTAAGGTACAACCCCTAAATGATTGGCCAACCCTATGCCCAGACCAATGTAATGGGACAGGTGAGCGGTAAATAAGATGGAAAGTGGTATGTATGAAGGGAATGAACGATGGATTTTCATAAATCTCCCTAGTGGCAACTCAAAACCTATAGTCATAATCTTGCTAGGGCATCCTGTCATCCCCCCCAGACATGGTCAAGTCAACAAGCATAATATCCAAGCACTTGTTAGAAACAAAGGAATCAAATGCACATATTCAAAGGTTTTGATGATCATAGTGACACATACCATGATACTTAGACTCATTACCTCATGGAGAAAGAACCATCTCTGATACAAGACCAGGCCGAAGGTGATGAATGTTGTTGTTGTTGCTGACAAAGTGGAGGCGCTAAAAGGGAGAAAAGATGGGCCCTCCAGGGCCATGCTTAACTCGATATGACTCTTGGTGCTCCATCTCTAGGACCTATGGGCCTCGAGACATAATCTCCTAGTTATCCCTGAAAGTGGGGGATAACACACCTCTTGGAGACTCACTTCCTTTTTATTAGATGGTAATTTTCTTGGTGAACTAGGGTTTGATCTATCTCTTTCTTGGAATTGGTAAGGAAAAATATGCATTGTTGGTTATTTCTTGTTCTTTCTTGGTTATTGTTGGTTTGAACCATAAAATAATTATGTTGGATACACCCTCCACTAAGCTTCATTTAATTTTCTAAGTTTACAAGTCATTTTGCAAGGGTTACTAGGATAAATACGAGTGTGTATATCCTCTAATAATTTACCCTAGTTTGATTAACATACCCTAGGGAGTAAGAGTATTTACACCTCTAGGGATCTTGTTGATCCAACTTGTGTTTAAAGACTCCATTCACCTAAATATTAAAGACACTAATCTGATTTTTCCATTGGAGATATAAAATACTTGCCTCGATAAATGTGAAAAATCACTCTTTTGAGATTGTCAAATTTGGAATCAATTCTATGATTTATGTGCTTGGTTGAGACACTAGGGTGTCTCAATTGGCTAAGTATTTATTTTTTTTGTTATAACTTTTCCTCTACAACCATTAGCATTGTAGAAACCCTAATACACTTTCACTAATAATTCACTACTCAGTGGTCGAAAGTTGTTAACATTTGCCACATTAACATACTAAGGCTAGCGCACTTTTTGGGTGGATTATTGGAAAGTTTTGATGCATGATTTATTTGTTGTAATAACTTGTTTGTTACAACCATAAGGATGATAATTATTTATGCAGAACTTGCTTACAACAACCTTACATTTTTGCTAAAGTTTCATGCTATCTTCTTGAGCTAAACTAGTCATTTGTTAGCTTGTCTCTTGTACTTTTCACTAAGCTTTAAGAAACTTTATTTTATAGTTTTCATTATTATTTTGTTGCAGATATACATCATTGTTTACTAATTGAATTAGGGACATCAAGCTTAAATTTCTTGTCCACCTAACATTATACGCATATGCTTGGCTTGTTCTTGTGTCTCAGGAAGGTACACCACTCTTTACATGTACTCTTATCTCTTGGAAACCTTTGGCTACCACCAAGACTCTTTTCTCAAGCCTTTCCATGATTAGCATATTGACCTTTAGGGTGGCCCTTATTCATCTCTTCACCTTCCATCTCACTCGCCCCAGAGTCACCGGGATTCCCCCCTTAAGGTGATTCTATCATCTCTAAAGTGACGGGAATTCCTGCCTAAGGTGACAGTGCGTAGGTGTTCTCAAAGTTGTCTCCATTTGGTGGTTGGGTCGAGATTTTCCCAGCCTAGAACTTGTGAGATAACATGTTCAAAATTCAATTTATAGTTAGTCCTTTTCACTCCATGATGCATTTGTTGTTCCATATGTCTAGTAACATGATTAATTGCTTATTCGTTTTGCCATGTAGGTTGGTATTTTCACATAAAAATATAAATGCCCATTCACATACTTAGAACCAAATAAAGAGCTTATGAAGTATGAAACAAAGATGCAAATTTGAATTTTTTTTTGATGTAAACACATTTATACAATGCATGAAATCATGTAACTACATGTAGATGGAATGACATTGATTTCTCATTCATTACTGATGAATAGACAATAACATTAGTCCTACTCCTACACCCATATGAAGGAGAATAGTATTCATAACCATGAGAGTCTCATCATATACATGTTCTTACTCCCAAGTTGAGAAATAAACATTTGGATATTGTTC